>QTSX02005759.1:47979-344717 GCA_014839935.2 Entomophthora muscae
TTGCTATTGTAGATTCTGATGGTGGAGATCATGAGTAAGCTTCTTCTAAAAGTCCGAAGAGTTTCTAATTTTCTCTTATAGCCCTCCTCATACCATAATGAATATTCTTCAGACAGATAGTTGTGTATACAGGTATTTATACCGTATATTCTCATAGCTTACCAACTTAAGTTCAAAGAAGAAATCAAACATAAATGTAATTCTAAAATTCAATCCTGTGGGAAGTGGGGTGTCTGATTCTTCTTGTGTTATAACGAGCATCACAATACGCTCTCCCAGTGAAGGGTTTACGGCACCATGTAGGCTTCCATAAGCTACGTATTTTAACCTTCACTAGGCACAGACTGTCTCATATTCTTGTCACATACTCCGCTGACCATGGAAGGTGACTCCTTTGATTATTATTGTTAACTTTACCTTTAGATTTAGCAAGTATGATGACTTTGAAGAAATGAATTTTGAATCAAGCTCTAAGATCCGCGAAAATATGGTTGGCCAATTCCAAACCTTCCCCTGCAGCCTATGTTAAACTGCCTTCTCTTTTGAATTTTACGCATACAACTAAATTTCCTCACAGGTATTAGATCACCGTTTTACTAAAAGTAATATTGTCAGATCAACAAAGTTTATTGGTCTAAAGCTATTAAGAGCGGGAGGTCTAGGCGACAATATAGATTTGCAAAGCTTTTCTGTTTCTGGTAATTTATCACTTTCCTTGTTGCATCAAATTAATATATGTTACAGGGTTCACTGGAGCACGCTCTTTCGCTCAAGCAGATATGATTTAATGAAGTCACAAGTTTTCACTTATTTTGAAATTTCTGGTATTTGACGACAGCTTTTGTTTATACTTAAAATAAATTCCCAATCCTGCCTTACATCGTAGGCCTAGATAAGGGTAATTAATATATTTCGTATTATAAAACTCTTGCTTGCTCATTACATACTTATTTTATGCCACTTTTATTTTTTTCTCCGAGCTTGAAAAGAACATCAGTAACTTAAAGCTAAGCTTTTATAATGAAGTAACCACTTTTTTTTACCAATATATATTTACTCTGGCTAATTTTATCCACGATATCAACTGTCCTTTCTTTTCACCATTTTGCCCTTGTCTTTTAGATAATCCAACTTAAGATTTAAAGAATTCTTTTAATAGATTCAGCCAAAATCAAGATACAATGTCATGCTGTGACTAACATTCCCAAAGGTTCAATTAGAGACGGTTAACGTTTATATCGTCGCTGGTACTCAATTGAAAAGGGATTCGTTAATTTTTGTATCCAATCTCTATTTAAAGATGATCTATTTTTAGAATAATTCGGGAAGAGCTGAAGTTTTGATGCTTATTCCCTATATCCCCCTGAATAAAAAACTGATGATTCTGTATTGACATGGTGATTGATCCAAGCCCTATTTCCTTAATGTGATCCTCTCTTAGGCTTTATTAGTAGAGCAAAAGATGATACTGTTGTTATACAGTATAATGATCTATAGTAAAATATAGGGACAACAACTTATGAACCTATATCCAGAAGTAGGTAGAACTGTCCCAAATCCTTCAGGCCTTGGGCCCTGTCAGACTTGCTACTTCTGATGACAACAGAATATTCTGGGCCAAAGGTTACGCTAAAGTCACAGGTTCTCCGTACTTTCCTGATGTTGGACAACTTGGGATATCATCTGGCGGATGATAAAATACCACGGTCTGCAGATTTTCTGTCAGTCTTGCTCTGGTGAGCAGAAGTGGTGATTTTTTGTTCCGCTGCTGCTCACTATACCACCTGAGCCGGCCAATTGTATTACCCATTCTGGACTGGAGACTGAAAGCTGCTGGTAGTCATTGGCAGGGCTAGCAGTAGGCTTTGTTTTAATCTCCTTTAGGCAAGCTATAACTTCTGTGTAGGTCTGGGTCCTCAGTGGCACAAGGTTAGCAGCAATCTGGTGACTATCTGGGGAGTCTCCTTTAACAAGCTGGTGGGTTAAAGAGTAATTTGACAACTTGAGTCTGTGACTCAACAGGTTGATGGGTCCCACCTATCCTGGGTGACTCAATTTGTCTTTGGAGGGTCAGGGTTTGATTTTGGGACTTTCAATGCAGGTATTGAACTTTCAGTCTTGGCTGCTGGCAGATCAGCAGGTTCCTGTCCTTCCTAATTAGGGCAAGGTATCTTCAGTGGCCCAGGCTTTGGATCAACTGGCAGGCTGGCAGGTTCCTGTCTATCCTGGTTGGTGCAAGGCATTTTCTGAGGGCTGGTCTTGATTCCCGGGTTTTCAATACAAGTATTGAAATGTTATTCATGGCAAGTGGGAAAGTCAACACTTTATCCTTTTTCATACCTGAAGATAATATATTAACACCTTTACTAAAGTAGAATGGTAATTTATCACATTCCCACCCCCAAAATACAATTTTTAATAAAGAAATAAGCAATTTACCTATCTTTTATATGTTTTATTTTATTATATTAACAAAAATACACCAGAAATGGTTAATATTTGTTTGTTTGCCTAACTTTAGTTAAGTGTGCTAGGAAAAACATAATAGGCTTAAAAAACGTTGGTAGTACTGATATTGGTTTTAAAATCTACAATTTTCCTAATTGGGTGTGTGAATTCAGCATATTTTTCCTTTTGTTTCTCATAATGTAACACCTTTCACTCCCCATGTACAAACCTTTTACTTTTACATGATAAAAATATCTTTATTTTTAATATGCTGTATTTTTGACATTTTTCTTCCATTGTTGATTTTTAAAGTAAATTTTATCTTTAATTTTTTTTGCATATAGCTTTTAACTTGTTGTTTTAACCTTTGATAAAATACCCACTTTTATTTCAATTTTTTTACTTTGCATTCTCAATAAAAACATTAAGATAAATTATTTTATGCATGATGGTTCTTATAGTTTTCTTTTGTAAATTAATTGCTTTTTTAGAACTTGTCACTTATTATTTATAGAAAAAATATATCCAAGCAACAGAAGGGCACCAAGAGTCCCTTAAATTCCATCAAAGCTCCCAAACAAAAGGCAACCTCCTCCAAGAAGGCTGCACCCAAGACCCCTCCCAGAAAGGAGCCCTCCCCAAGACCTCCCCTGAGAAGAGCCCAGCTCACTTCACTGGAGGAAGAAATCATATGGGTCTCTAACCAACCATAGCTATAATAACTCTGTGTCTGATGAGTAGCCAATCAAAAAGAAGCACTCTGCCCAAAAGTTAACCCAAGTATAGGTCTCTCACATATGAGGAGTACCATAAAAAGCCCCCTTCTTTCCCTCTCAACTAAGCTCTCTCTATTCTATCTCCTCTAGGGCTGATTCAAAGCCACATCCTGATTACTTTCCTGGCTTTCATCATGCTCCTGCTGGCCCTTGGAATTCTCTGTGGCCTCCAATATTTTTCATGTCAATAGCAAGTTCAAGGTTCTTTCTTTCTTTCTTGCCCAAACTACTTACCAATAATGAGTGTCAAGGGTGAGACAGCCATGGTGGCCAACATATTTGTATTATCCCACAAAAATGCCAACCAGGGCTTCAAGAGCTGCCATTACACCTGTGAGGACCGCTCCTGCCCAGTGTGGCTCAATTCTGAGCGCTGGGACTTGGTTCAAACCATCAAGGGTGAACACACTTGTGTGATGCCAAATACTATCATAGCCCACCTCATCAAGTGGTATCTTGTCCAGGTTATGCCCACTTTAAAAGACCTTTCCCCAACCCATCTGGCCGTACTTGTGTGCAAGTACCTCACCCCTGCCAACCTCAAGAGGGTGCCAACCCACAATCAGCTAGTAAAATTTGTTAGTGATAGGTGCCAAGCCCTCAATTTCCTGGGCAAGAGCGCCACTACAATTGAAGTCCTAATCTTATCAGATGCCCTCAATAATACTAAGGATGTAGAGATGTTCCTGCTTCATGACAATGGGCAGAAAGTGAAGGCTAGGATTATAGCCTACACCACAAATTGAAACCTGGAGCATCTCAACACTGCTACATATTGGCTGTGCAACAGCACTTTTTCTACCTGCATCACCATCTTCAAGTAGCTTCAGATATTGCATGGTAGTTCAATGACCAGGTCATTCTTCCTGTGTTCTTTCTTCTTCCTGGTGCTAAGACTGAATTCTACGCCAGAGCCTTCAAAATTATAAGATATGATCTAATCTGTCTCCCCATCAACAATACCCCCTCTCTTCATTGCCACTAGAGAAAAATTATTCCTCCTTTGAGAAGGATGAAGCTGCCTTTGTCACTGAGCAGATAGCTCATGAATAATCTCTTGGGCCAAAGGTGATAATTATGGACTTTGAGCTTGCTCAGTTCAGAGCCTTTGAGGCCACCTTCAATGGAGAAGTACATGGCTTCTTATCCCATTTTAGGCAGGCCTCTTCAAAAACCTTAAGAGTGAGAAGGAGCTCTTTGAAAATTACCTCAATTATGGGAAAGAAAAGTACTACTTTACCATGAACCAGCTTGCTGCCAGGCTTTTTGTAAAGCAAGAGCACATGGGGCTTGGCTTTGAGGCCATCTGGGAGGATGGTTACATGAAAAAGCACTCCATCATTTTCAAGGGCTACCTTGATTACTTTGAGCGCCAATGGGTAGGAAAGAAGATGACTGCCAGAAAAGGAAAGAGTGAGGCCACTTTCCCTTGGAATTGTCAGAGCGCCATCCTGAACAGGGAGATGAAGACCACCTCCAGCCTTGAGATTTGGCATAAACACCCAAAGACAAAGGTTGGGGCCAACCAGAAGTTCAATGAGTTCTTCATAAAGCTTCAGGAGGAGCAAGTCATAGACCTCTCCAAGCTCTGGGACCTGGCTGACTGGGTGGTCCCAAAGAAGAGAAATACAAAGGGGCAGGATTGCCAAGAGGTGGTACAGAAAGTTGTGAAGAAAAATTATACAGTGTCAGAGATTAAGAAGTACCTCAAGAACGTGGCTACTGCCCTTGCTGGTGGCTTCAATTAATCCAATAAACCTTGCTTTGCTTTGCTTGAATATTTTTTACTTTTTAACTTTTATTTTTTATATATTATTAATATCTTTGGGTATAAGTGTTAAGTTTTAGGCTTAATTTCAAGGTGGTGGTATAAGAAATATATTATGTTTTGTTAATTTATCTGAAAAATTTGAGGCAATTTAAGTTGTGCTTCTATGAAACACAATAAATAAAAAGTAATTTAGCTCACTTTTTGTAGTGTGTATGTTTATGCTTTCTTTATTCCTGTATCACTAGAATTTTAAATTCTTTGGCAATAAAATGTTTTTATAGTAAAGAGTGTAATTTACAAAGTGAAATGAGAAATACTGCCTATATCTTGTTATTCTTATTAATCATGGTATGTTTCTATTGCATTTTGAGATATTTGGGGTCATTTATGGTACCATATGTGTACTGCTTATTTTTCATGTTAAAAATGTTTGGGGTGAATTTTACAATTAATTAAAAAAGTGTCAATATCCAGAAGACAACATTATTAAAACAAAATTCACATTTTACTATAGTGTAAACATGACCACTGTCAACATGAGCGCTGTTGCCCATGTGAAACCCCCTTGATGGCACAATGGCTTTTCCACGTGATATTAGAATAATTCCTCTTCTTAATAAAGATAATATTATTTCAAATATATTTTCTGTCTTCTCTTGGGCTGTTGTCTTCCCCAATGCAAAGTAAAAATCTATAACGGTTCATTTGCAACAATGGTGGCAGCAGTAGGTTTATTCAACAACCTATACACAAGAAAATTTCTTCAAAAAGAGACAGAGTACTGTAGATCCAGAACCCAGTGGCAAAAAAGTGTGGTAACGTCAAATTCTACACCCAAATTTAAAATCATAATTGTTATTTGGCTATTTTCTTGATTAAATTGATTTATTTGTATTTTATGTAAATATTTCAAATTATGGGATCTCATAGACACTTTGCAGATTTCAAGTCATGGCTCCATATTTTAAACGGTCAAAACAAGTCAACCAGAATATGAAATGAATTTTTTAAGCCATCCATTGTTTTAATTAAATTTACCATGTTTTTTTTGAATTTGCAGAATTTTTAAATCCAAGAACAAATTTCAAGTCATAATTGATAGCCACTAGTAAAGTCAAAAATTAATTGAATATTTGAAATCTTATTAAATACATGTGAAGTAAACTAAGAAGCACTAACCCAAATTAAAAGCTCCACTATAGATTAAAATCAAATGAAAAATTAAATCTTGACAACCATGTTTAGACATGAAAGTCAATTAAAATGTAAAATTTTCTAAAACAGAAAAAAGTTAAATATTATAGTCTTCAAATCACTAATATAGAAACTGTGATACTATTCAAGGCTAAAAAAGTGTAAACAACAACCCAAAACTAAAACAAAATATAAATAAAACACATATTTAATCAAAATCATTTTTTATTTTATTTTTATGGACATACTATCCCATTCCCAACCAGCTCCTGCAACAGGTTGCAGGCAGCCTGTTCAAGAAGATGCCCTCAAGGGTCCAGGAATAGACCAAGGTCACAAAGCAAGTATTTCAAGGCCAATACACAGGTCTCCCAAGGCATCAGCGCCAGCCAACCACCTTCTGTGTCACAAGCCAGAAACAGCAACTTGAATCCCAGATAGAAGCCCCATTCACAGCCTGCCACTAAAGTCTCCCATACCAGGGGCATTGGGAACAATGAGGTTACATACACATCTATTGTTTACCTAGTTGTCACACAGCCTCATAAACTGGGTCCCAGGGTTACCAGTGTATCCTTAAAATTTTATACTTCCTATGTATCATTTTTCAGAGCCAGGAGTGGTGTTGTAACAAGATGCTATCAAAGTGTACCACACTTTGAGATATTGAGACATCAATGCCCAGTACAAGAAGGGCAAGAAGCAGGGTAAGTACAGCATGTCAGCTGCAAGGAGGCAGTGGGCACTGAGGTGGGGCAGCACATTTTTGGCCAGACTAAGGATGGTTAAGATAACCATCCCATATCTGCTGTGGTCATAGGGTTGGACCTCAGCAGCAGGTTGGGGAATAGGGGGAGGTGTGGGTGGTATGTAGCAGCTAGCCCTTCAAGGGCTGGGCCCTGGTTGGTAGTCCATCACAAGTGGCTCTATGGGTTTGACTGTTTGTAAGTAGGCTGTTGAGAAGGTTGGGTCCAAGGTTGTAATAATATGTGTGGAATAAAGGCTAGTATCAAGTGGTGTACCATACACTTTATTTAATGTTGTCTGCATTTGAATCGATTGAGGAGAAGTGGTTTTTATATCACTCATCTGGTCATCATTGGAAGAGACTACTGGTAGCTTTTTGGAAAGCCTTAGTGGTCTATCCCTTGGTCACAGGCACTTGGATGGGAACAGGAACAGGAGAAAGAGATCCAGGAACTTTGATCTGGGCTTGGGAATTTGGATTCATCAGGGCAGTGGCATTGGATTGGCTAAGGGAATCTTGGTTGAGAACTAGATCAGTGGCATATGGTTTCATCTTCATTGCAGTTAGATTGCTGGGTGCTGATTGGGCGGCTTCCATTAAAAGCAGGGAATTTCATTGGGGAGCAGTTTTTGCATGGTTGGGGAGAGTATTGTAATCAACTGATTGGTGGTTAATTTCAGTCTCTTGGGTGGTGATGTTCTCTACCATTACATCAATTAGTGTTTGGGGTTTGGCTGAATTAGGTTCTTGCATTTCCAAGTAATGCTCAGGATTATTCATTATTTGATTATGAGCAGAGGCTGTTGGAGCAGGAACAGAAACAGCAGAAACCACAGAAGAGGAAGCCAGATAAGAAACAGAAACAGAAACTGCCATAGCATTTGGAATGCTGGTTGGGGACTGGAGCAATCCTAGCTGATAATGGATTTTCTCCAGTACCCAACCAATGCATTTGACTGTTGCTTGGGAGCCAGCCAGTTCCCTTTTATGCTTGGGGCCAATGACTCCCAAGCCATTGGGGACTGCTAGCCCCCCTAGATCAGCCAATTGGATGGCCCTGGTCATAAATTTGACCAAGGATGTTTGCTTCTGGTCTAAATAGGCCAGATCGGTCAGCCCAACGTCTTGCTTGCCCTGGTGGCTTGAAAGAGATTCAATTCCCCTGGCAAGCTTTTGCAGCTGCCCACACGGCCGCTTGCTGAGCGCAACACAGGTTTAAATCCTGTTGGGTTTGCTTTCCCTTTGCTGGCCCTTACACTATTGATCACTACTGAAAATCCAGCTGCACCCATTGTGTATTCCACAATTGCTGGTGATAATGTATACAAGAAGGATGCTCTTTTTTACAAAAAAGTATCTATCCTGTGTATTGACCCTGATAGCTTGGATGCCCCAGTACCTACCAAGAGCATGCATACACTATTTGATAGTGAGTGTGAGGCTATCATCAATTGATTGACCAGAGGAATGTTCATTTGGGATATTGCATCCCAATTTGATACCATGATAAAATATGTCAACAGATTCAATACCAAATATGGTAACACTGGTCAAATTAAAAAATCCCCAAAGGCCAAAAAACAGCCTAAACTATTATAATATATGCAAATTAACAATAATTAAACAGGGTGTATCAAAAATTTCCACCTGTATTATCTCTCTCTCCAATTAATGCTAGCCACAAAATTTGGTCTTTCTGTTTCTAAAATTCTTTTATAAAAAACCATAGTCAATTTCAGATTATCATGGAAGTAATTGGGTGTTTCTTGGTATAGCTGAAACAGCAAGAATACTATTGAGAATTGGCACATTTATAATAGGCCCATTTCCCCCTAAAAATACTGGAAATATTCAGTTCTTTTATATAAATAAATCTTAATTTTCCTCCTCACTCAGAGCTAGGCATGGGTGGGTTGAGAAGGGTTCAGATAATGGTGTAGCACATTGTGCAACTATCAGGCACCAAATATGTTCCATGGTAGCGCTTCTTGGTCCCTGTGACTTAGACCAATACCATATGATCAAGGGCTTTCAATGTTGCAACATCTACAATTACTCTCTCTTGGGAAAGCAATTTCCTAAGTGATTCCCCAACTAATCATTAAGTCAGTGGCACTCTTATTAATTGCCCATCTAATACAGAGATTGAACCTTTCAAATCCTAAGTAGAACACTACTTGGACAAGCCCCATGATCACCATGACATACATGAACAGTATGCGGCTTCTCATCATACTATATAACCCTCTAAATCAATATCAACAAAGTATCATTATCTTCTCAATTTTCATCTTTATTTTGTTTATTATACTTATCAGAAGTATATTCACAACAGTGGTAGCACAGGTAGATTATCAGCACCTCTACAGCTTAAAAGAAAAATCATTTAAAGAAAAGAACCCATCAGATATCACTTTCTACCATCTGGAGAAGATAGGAAGAAGATCAGGACGTCATCATGGGATACACTGTATTCAACAATATACTTGTAACCACCAAACAATACAATTTTCTCAGCATGCAAGGAGTCCTAAACTCACCTCCAATCAAGACCAACCCAAAATAACCAACATTGTATTTCAGTGCCTCTGTTTAGCAGAGATTGTGTTGTTTTCAGGACTATACTGTGAAAATGCCATTATCTAGAATCAAAGCACACAAAACAAGTTCACAAAATTGGTTGACTCCAAAGACTCTGAGCAAGTGAAATTGTCTTACAAGTTACTGGGACACCTCCTGCTTTATGAAAAACTGGTTTTAGCAACATCCTGATCATAATGAAGGCTGAGACATGTTTAAGAATACCTTCTTAGAAAAGTTTGCCATAAAGAACTTTGGTTTTATGATCATGACAGAACTCAGAACCTTTAAAATGATGTGAACCATTGAGGAGTATATTGCAGCATACAAAGACATACATGATTGAGCTCCTGATAGCAATAACTTTGATGAGGACAGAACATGAATGGACTTCTATAACGGTCTCCTCACACACATCAGACACCAGTTTGATATTAGTCACTGCAAGAACCTCCATGATATCTTCTTGGAAGGAAAGCAAGCTTCTCAGAAGTCTGAAAACCTGCATGCAACCAGGAAGCAAAAATAAAGTCCATTAGAAAGGAAGAATAACTGTCCCAACAGACAAGCCAACAGAGCCAATAACCCTCACCCTTGAGGCATAAATTATACATCTCAGTCAAACCAGATAAGTACTGAAATTACACCCAAGGAGGGAAAAGCTCAGGGAAGGCTTAGGCAAGCCACCTTCCCCTAACTTACAAGACTTATGCAGGGATCAAAATGTATAATTAATTACCACAATCCAAGTACCTTCCAGAAATTCCATACTGTTTGTAGCCCAAACTGGAAATAAACTCTTCACTTATCCTTTTTGTTTTTGCAGATATCAGGGCAAAGCACTATTCAACACTAGATCAGACCAATTTTTTATTGAAAAGAATTTTTCTAACCTCAAGAGACTACCTACAACCAAGAGCAACATCAAAAGAGTTATCATTTCAGAAAATCAAAGCACCCCAGTCACTAAGGAGGCAAAACCTTTCCTGGCACAGATAGGGGATGTAAAAACTACTATTGGTGGCCCCATCATTCTAACACCTAAATAAAATGTAGTGCTTGGTTTAGATTGGATGAGAAAGACAAACCCTCACATTGAATGGGATAGTGCTACACTCACCATACAGCAAGAAGAATGAAATCATCATGTGTAACCAGCTTACCTCAATATCCTCATGAGAGATCACATATTTGTAAAGATTACTGTGGTGCAGGGTGCCACTCCTCAATATCTCCTTATCAAGACTAATTCTTTATTTGGAAAATTATAAGGGGAACTGCTGCCCTTTTTGTGTTTTACGTTGGAGAGTAGCCCTCCAAATCCTATAAGGGCATTTCTAATTAGAGACTAATTGATGCACCTGCGGCTAGCCACAGATGCGTTGGAGAGTGACCCATTGAAGTAGTTGTTAATATAGCAATTAGTGACCAATCAATGCATCTGCGGCTAGCTGCAGATGCATTGATGATAAACCCATTGCTTACGCCCACTATGTAGATTGGTATATTACCCTTCCACCCCTTTTGCCAAGCATAAACCCTAAGGAAAGTAGTCTGAAACCCTATTCTACACCCAGTTTCCCAAAGACAGCCCTACTACTGCTGCAATCACCTGACTCCCAGATCACATGTTCAAATGTTCACTTCTCACCCAATCTAAGCCATTTCCCCCTGAATATCCCCCAAAATGTTTCAGCTCTTCAAGAATAGCTTAGTGTCTTTCATTCTAGACCCTAGTCAGTATGCCTCACCCTTTCTTTTCCCTCCTCCTCCTCCAACTATAAAAGACCCCCGTAAGATCCCCAATAAAGACAATTATTTACCATACAAACATAACCAACAACTTCCAATTCTTAGATTACTCACAGATTCCACAAATAGAGGTTCTTTTGAGTAAGAAGATACTAGTCCTATTGTGTTCCCAGCTGCTGTTCAGCTACATCTAACCTACTTATAGAGCCCTTGAGCACCACAATTACCAACACAGAAGAAAAAAAGGCACCAATAAAATTGACTGGAACACCTGTAAATACAAAATGATCCATTTAAAAAATATGAAAGTCTCACTTAAACAGGATCCAATAAGTCAATAACTTGTCCAAGAATTTCCCTTGGTATTCCAGGAGAAACTTCCAGGCTTATCACCTGACAGAAGCATCCAACACAAGATTGAACTAAAAGAAAGTGTACCAAAGGCACACCCCATCTACCAATTAATGCTCCAAAAGGGCAATAAATTGAAGGAATTCCTGAGTGAGGCCCTGGAAAAAAGACTCATTCAACCATCAAAATTCCCCTTTGGTGCATTGGTATTCTTTGTGGCTAAAAAAGATAGAGGTTTGTGCCTTGTCACCAATTACTAACCACTCAATGAAGTCTAAATTAAGAAAAGGCATCCCCTACTCCTGATTGACAACCTCTTCAACACTTTATGAGGATCACAGCTCTTCACAAAGATCAACTTAATAGCAGGATACTGATAAGGAGCGCCTTTTTGGGGAAGCTTCAGATATGGAATTAAGAAAGAAGAGAAGTATATTTTATTGGATAATACTTTAGACTTATATAGACTTGACTGTGGCGGGGATTTAGTTGGATCAAACCTAGGGGTTGGTCATGTGCAAGATGGGTTCAAGCCACTCAATACTTGGACAGTCAGGTGATATTACTTGGTTAACATTCTTGGTATGTCAAATGGTATATTGTAAGGGGACTAAATTGGGCAATGGCTGGATGTTAAGTAGGTTGGTGATAGCCAGAATGCTTGTACATCCAGACCCTTGACACCCCCTTAAGGGATTACTCTGGTGCATCAGGAGGGAGCTTTGTCCTAACAGCTGATGCCTGATGCTCCTGGAGCTGTTTGCTAGTTGGAACCAGTCTGGTCAAGTGTTCTCCTTTACTGAAGCAGAGACAGGTTCTGTGGTATTTCTTGATAATTGGGTTTTTGGCACTTTGGAATTTTACTAGATAGGTGTTGTGATCTGGTCTGTACTTGATGATTCTTCCTGGTCCCCTGTGTACTGAGTCTATTTTCTTTGTGTTGCCAGCTAGAACCCAGACAGGAGAGTTGATGGGAAGTGGTTCCTCTGTGAAAGTTACCTTTTGTGTCTTGAGCCTCTTAATTTCAGCTATTTTTTCTTTGAGGCAGATGTGTTGTAGGTTTGGTGCTTGCTCTACTGTGGGAGGTTTCCCCGGGGGGATCTTTATGTAGGGCTGTTTGTTGCGGGTGATTATTTCTGGTTTATACCCATAGGTTAACTCAAACGGTGAATAGCATGTCCCTTGGTTGGTGCGGACTTGGGATACTAATAATGCATGTTTCACGTATAGTGGCCATGTGTCTTTGGCTTTGCCATCCATTATTTTCTCTAGGGTCCTGATAAGGCTGCTGTTTAGGCGTTCCACTCTACTAATAGCCTGTGGCATGTATGGAGAGGTTGTGGAGTGTTTAATGTTTTTGGATTTCAAGTTGTCATTAACTATGTGGCCTGATAACTCTGTTGCTCCATCAGTTATGATGTAGTCTGGAGTGCCATAGTTGGCTATGATTGCTTTGTTAATGAAACAGTTGATGGTTTCTGCTTTTTGGTCCTTTGTTGCCCAGCAGATGGGCCAGTGTGTGGCAAAGTTGATAGCTACAATTAAGAAATGTTATTTTGTCTTTGTTTCTGGGAAGGGCCCTACTATGTCTAGCCCCCAAACCTTAAATGGTTCAGGGCTGGTACTGGGTTGACTGTTGGCTGAGGAGCCTTTGTACTGGTGTATTTCTTGCACACTGTGCACTTTTTCAGAACATCAACTATATCCTACTTGAGTTTGGGCCACCATACTATCTATTTTAGTGTGAGGTATAGATTGTTAGCCTTTGTATGGCCTAGCAGGTGGTGATGTCTTAGTATGGTGTCAACTCTTTGTGAAAGTGGGATGTACAGGATATGTTTGTCATTAATAATTTGGTATACTGTGCCATTTGATACATGGAAGTAATTTTTATTTCTTACTAATGTATTGTGGGTCAGTTGATGTGTTGAGGGGTCTTTCCCTTTGGTTTTATACTCAGCGTTGTACAGGTTTGGCCAGCCAGGGTCCAGGTGATCAGGGTGATTCTCTTTAGGCTGACATAGTCTAGAGAGAGCATTGGCCGTGACCAGCTCTGCCCCCTTTTTGTAATGGATGTCCAGGTTAAGCTGTTCCAGCAAGGACATCCATTTGGCTTGCTGCTGTGCAAGTGCGTTCTGAGTTTTGAAATAAATTAAGGATTTATGATCAGTTACTACTCAGTTGTTTAAATGTCCTTCCAAGTAACATCTCCATTTAAGCAAGTGTGGTATATTGCTAGCAATTCCTTATTGTGTATTGGGTATCTCTGCTCAGTAATAGTTAGTTTTCTGCTTTTGTAACATACTGGCAGGAAGTCTTGCTGTCCTGGCTGGCAGATGTGCAGGACTGCGCCAATGGCAGTGTTGCTGGCATCTGACTTGAGCTTGTAGCACCTGTTATTGTTAGGGTATTGCAAGATTGGTGCTTCAATCAGAGCTTGTTTTAATAAATGGAATTTCTTGACGCATTCTGGAGTCCAGATGAATTTCTTTTTGGCATTACCCTTGGTTAAGTCATTGATTGGTGCAGTTAGTTTTCTGCAGTCTTTGATGTATTTCCTTAGGTAAGCTACCATACCAAGAAAGCATCTAACTTGTTTAACGGAGGTGGGGCATTGCATGTTATTTATGGCTTTAATTTTGTCTGGATCTGCTTTGATGCCACTGTCAGAGACAATGTGGCCCAAGAACAGGAGTTCTTTTTCCATAGATTGGCACTTACTTGGTTTTGCGTAAAGTTTGTGCTTTTCAAGTCAATCAAGTGTCTCACAGACATGTGTGAGGTGTTTCTCTTTGGTTTTTGAGAATTTTAATATTGTCAAGGTAGCATAATGTATTTGAGAGACTGTTTAGTGCTTGGTTTATTATGATGACAAACATTGCGGGAGTGTTGGTCATCCCAAAGTTCATTACTCTACATTTGAAGGATCAAAATTGTGTACAGAACACAGTTTTTGGTATGTCCTTTTCCTTTACTTCAACTTGGTTGTAACCTGAGGTGAGGTCAATTTTGGAGAAAATTTGGCTCCTGAGAGTCTTGAAAAAAGGCCCTCTATAAGTGGAAGAGGGTAGTTATTCTTTACTGTGCTTGCATTTAGTGCTCTGTAGTCAGTTATTAGATGCAGAGTGCCTTCCTTTTTCTTTACAAAGAACACTGCTGCCCCCATGGGGATTCAGACAGGCGGATGAAGCCTTTAGCTAGGTTGTCCTCAATATGGGTTTTGAGGGTTTGGGTCTCCATGGGAGAGAGTCTGTAGAGGGGTGCAGGTTTAGGCATGGCCTTGTATAAGTTGATGTCATGTTTTACCTCCTGTTTGGGGATAGCTCTGTGAGTTCTTCCTTGAATACATGAGTGTATTCATTTAGGAGTGCTGCAAGTCCTGGGCATTGGATCTTGGTTGTTTGCAAGTTATTAAATTCAGTGTACCTCATTATATAGAGGGTACTATCCTTGGTTAGATGTTCTGAGTCATCTTGGTTTATGACCTGGACAAATACTGTGTCTCTTATAATGAGGTCATTGGGTTCTTTGAGGATGTTGAAGTTGACTCTGTTGTGTTTGATGGTCATGGTTTTTGTTTTCCAAAATACGCTGGGGTTCAATTGGGTGAACCAGTCCATGCCTGCTACAATGTTGTAGTTTATGTTGTTCATTAAAAGTCCTTTGATGGACGTTTTTATGCCTTGGAGGTTAATTCTGAAGGGAGTTGTTTTGCCTTTGAGTAGAACCTTTGATTTATCTGCCATTCTGGTGTATTTGAAGTTGGATTTGACAGCTGGTATCATGTATTTGGTTACAAATGGTTTGCTTAACATGGTGTGTTGTGCACCAGAGTCAAATAAAATTTTATTTGTATGTGATTTGTAAGTGCATGGGTAGACAAAAAGTTGTGAGCAATCTTTAATTTTTAAGTTCATAAAAATGGAGGACTGCGGGACACGTGGGATGCGAGCCACAAAGTTTGTGCCCTGGGTCAGTTTATTGTCAAGTTGGGGGGAGACAGGGGCACTTAAGCATGTTCCCCCTCCTCTTTTCCCTGTTCCTCTGTTTTGAGACCTTTGAGGTCAGAGAATGTGGGGTCAGATTCATAGCAAGTTGCTACTTCAGCGTTGTTAACTTTAGTGGTGTCCTCTTTCTTGGGACGGGAGCAGTTTGCACTTTGGCTGCAATTGCCATTATTGCAATTGGAGTTGCCATTGTTATGGTTGGTATTTTGGCGTTTATTGCCATTGGAGTTTTATCTGCCATTGCTATCTGAGGAGCAATTGCTGTTGTGTGCAGAATATTCCATGTTTGCGCATTTTTCAGCGTGCTTGGCTTCTGCAATGAGCGCAGACATGGAGAAATCCCCTCTGGGCAGATGAGGGCAGCAACAGAGGGTTTCATTCTGTTGATGAATGATGCTCTGGTGTGTAAGTTGTCAGCCTGCGCTGGGTTTTGAATCTTGCAACATATTTCCTAAAATTCATTGGCGTAAGCTGTGATAGTGGTCTTCTGAGGAAGATCACTGAGCTGTATTGCAATGTCTTGGAGAGATTCAGTGACGCAAAAATTGTGGGTGATGTTGGCTTTGAACTCTTCCCAGTTGTCAAGCTGGCCGTCAGTTTGTGATCCAACCCAGGTGGCAAACCAGTTAGCTGCAGCCTTGTATAGGCGCTTGCTGGCTTCTTGGACCCACTTTTTGTGGGGAATGTGGCTGGCATGGAGTTTTGCGGCTTAGTGGTCTAGCCAGTTGATGAGGTTTTCTTTGTTTTTACCAAAGAACTTGTCAATACCAATGTATTTGGTGTTGGTAACTTCACCTGTGATAGGTGGTATTGCGTTTGTTTGTGGTTGAAGAGAGTAACTGTATTGAGTTATTTTGGCGCATGCTTTGGGCATGACCAGACCTTTGAATACAATGCATCCACTAGGTATATCCTCATCAATGTTGTGAGCGCGGAAGTACATTTTCCAGGTATCCTGGGATGTGGCCTGGTTGAGTACATGAGCAAAGGTGGGTGGGTTTTGGCCAGTCATTTTCTCTCATGGGCGTGGTCAAAAACCTGTAACTGCTACCAGTGATAAGGAGCTCCTTTTGGGGAAGCTTCAAATATGGAATTAGAAAGAAGAGAATTATATTTTATTGGATAATACTTTAGACTTATATAGACTTGACTGTGGCGTGGATTTAGTTGGATTAAACCTAGGGGTTGGTCATGTGCTAGATGGGTTCAAGCCACTGGATAATTTGGACGGTTAGGTGATATTGCTTGGTTACCGTTCTTGATATATCAAACATTATATTGTAAGGGGACTAAATTGGGCAATGGCTGGATGTTAATTAGGTTAGCAGTAGCTAGAATGCTTGTACATCCAGACCCTCAACAATACCATTAAATCTGTGTTAAGCCTGAAGACATTCCAAAGACATTAATCATGATCAAATATGGGTTGTTTTAGTGTGTTGTCATAAATTTTAGCATGATAAATGCTCTCAGTACCTAATTGACATTCATGAACAAAGTGTTCAAAGACCACATTAGAAAAAGAGCCATAATCTCTCTTTATAATATAATTATCTAAAGCCCCAACAAGGAACAACACTGGAAAGACGTCTGCATGGTACTCAACACACTTCATGACAATCAGCTTATAGCCAAATCTTCCAAGTGTGATTTCTTCTCATCCAATCTACCTTTACTATAATACATCATTAGCAGGGATGGAATCAAACCAGACCCTGAAAAGATAAGGGCCATCACTAATATGTCAGCTTCACGCAACAAAAGCAAACTCTGTACTTTCTTGGGGATGGTTGCATATTTCAGGAGGTCCATCCTCAAGTGGGGAGCTCTAACTGTCCCCTGTCTACAATCACTTTAAAGACAAAAAATTGTATGGAACCCACAGAAAGAGCAAATTTTCTGACAACCAAATTAAAAAAGGATCAGAGCTCCAATCCTACAGTACACTAACAAAGAAGAGATCTACAAACTAGATACAAATGCCTCCAATCATGCAATAAGAGGAGTACTTAGAATATAAACCACAGAAAAATACTTCCTACATGTGGAGTATTAATTAAGAAAGCTGTTCAATGGTGAAAAAAGATATCTGATACATGACAAAGAACTGGTAGCTATTGTGCACTGCCTTATGAAGTGGAAATTTTATCAGGAAGGTACACAAATATTAAAATTTTTAACTGACAATAAATCATGTCTGCTATAAAAAACAGCACTTCTCACAAAGACAAGCTGAATGAATGAAGCTTATTCAAAGGTGACTCATGACCATCAAGTACAAAGCAGGAAAATAGTTGCTTTAGGCAGATGCCCTATCAAGGCTATACTGTAAGCAACTACTCTGCACTAACAGAGAGGACCCCAATTGGCCCATGTTAATCATGGGGAGTCTCCAAGAGGGTTTTACACCTGATACATCAACGGATGTCCAAGAGAAAGTCCTTAAGAACAAACATTTATTCAAAAATGTATATAGTACTCTACACTGCATATGATCAAGTTACAATACAGTACCCTACGTACTTTCAACACAAAAGATTAGCACAATCCTTTGCTAACACAGAGACTTGGGTCACACCCACAGCAGAAACTTGCATGAATACCTCAAGACACGCTACTGGTGGCCCAACATGTTAGATGATATCCAAGAAGTATTAGAACAGTGCAAAGTCTGTGAAAAGTATACCCAAACCAAGGCACCACCCAAGTTAGCGGTACCAGTATCCATCACACAACCTTTCAAAGTGTGGTAACTGTACATTGTGGGACCATTGCCTAGTAATAATAAATGCAAAAAGTACATTATCACCACCATTAGCTATGAAACTCGGTGGCCTGTGGCACAAGCCACAAAAAAATATAGATGTAATGATGTGAGAAGATTTATTGGCAAAGAGATCATAGCCAAGTTCAGAAAACCTAAAAATCCTAATTAAAGATAAAGGAACAGAACTCACTGCCATTAATATCAATTTATACCTTGCAAAGAATGGAATCAAGCACATCACTACCAGCCCCTATCACCTGCAAGCAAATGGAAAAGTAGAATAACTAAAAAGCTTGCTAGTAGAGGCCCTCAGTAAGTTATCTGCTAACAATCCAAAAGCCTGGGTCAACTTGTTACCAACAGTACTCATGGTATGCAGAACGCAAGTCAACTGTAACACGGGCAAAAGCTCATATGAGCTTGTCCATGGGCAAAAGCCTGCCCTTTTTAGTACTACTGCAGGACCACGTTTACCTCTAGCTAAGAAGGTGCCAGACAATAATGATCCTGATGTACAGTGCGCTAGAAAAGACCAAGAGACTAAAGAAAAAGAAAAAGTTGAGGGAGAAACAATCTCACTCCAACAAGATTAGTTCCAAGTTTGAGACAAGATCTGGGCTTTCAACCATGATTTGTACAAGTTGGAACCAGGGTTAAGAGGCCCAGAAATTGCCATGGATTTCAATCCAAACAACACCTACCTCATCAAAGATATTGTGCTTGTACTGAGTTAAAACGTACAGTAGCTTTAAAAGCTATAGCAACAACCAAAAATACCTCAGATTTAAACAAAATGATTTCAGATTTGAACAAAATCCAAGTTGTGCAAGATTCAGGATTCAATTAATTTAAATATTTTTGGTTAATAAATGAACTGTCAAACAGAAAAAAGATTTTGCTAGCCCATTATACAAAATTATATCAAACATCAAGCAGTGTAGTTCAAACCACAAACAAAATGAACTGACACAACAAGTGAGATGGATGGATGCTGTTCTGGAGTATATTATAATCTAATCTGGAGTCATATGAGGCACCAACAAAAGGACTAAAATTAAACAAAATTTGAGCAATCTAGAAGCAAGATTCCACAAGCACAAAACAAAATGAAGTCACACAAGATGTGTAGTATGAGCAGCCTAAAATAGAAAACTATCAATTTAACAGCCAATCAACAGCCATCCAATTTAGGAACAGAGGCATTTTATTCATTTTTATGACTCCTGATTTGTATGAAATGATTTTGAGAACCTTCAAAATGTGGACTCAAGATTACAATAAAAATAAACCATACAATTTTAAAATTTCTACTTTTAGTGATTTTATCCTAGGCTTTGTTTCAAGATGGTTTCTACTAGCAACATTTTCAATGGCGCCAGCAGCCAAGCCAGCTTTAATGGAGACAAGGCTCAGAACGTGGAGGCACCTGTTTACACCCAAGCCTTTGAGGTGGGTAACAAGGAAGCTGACCTGTTACTGACCCTCAACCCATATGGCTTTGACTTGTTCAGTAGTCACTTAGTGTCTAGCTCTGCCCCTGCTCCTGTACCCACCCCCACACAAGCTGCCTGTCAACCAACCAATCAGGATGGTAACCTTGATTTGGAACAAATTCCTGCCACTGGCCAACCTGCCCCCCTCAGCCAATCAGGCTTCAGCTCCCACGGCCCAGCGCCCCAAGCAACAAATCATCACCACTCAAATTCTCCAAAAAATTGTGGCACTGAACCTGCAGGGTAGGTCCTGGGATCAGATTGCTGACCAGTTGCAATTTACCCAGGCTACTGTCATGCAGGAATTCAACAACCTAATGAACAAGGAGAATCTGATTGGGATAGCCAAAAAGCCCAAGAAGGCCCCTAAGTCCCAAATCAAAGAGGCCTACCCAATCATGCTTGACCTCCTTCAGCAGGACCCCAAGCTTATCTTGACCCAGGACCCCAAGCAACTTGTGCACTGTGGTATTTGGGTGTCTGAGCACATGATGCAGCTCTGGATGCACAGAAAGGTGGCTTCCATACAGGTTCTTACCAATTTTTCTGGCAACCAATGGGATGGCACTGAGGATTCCCTGTATGATCTAGACATTGAATTAACCCTGGGCCAATGCTTGACTAGTCTATCAGATGACATCATGTTTATCTCCTACTACAAGTTATCAATTGTGTTTGACAATTTTGGTGAGCAAGGAAAAGCTGACGCCAAGAATGAAAGGAAAAAGTCAAGAAGAGGACTTTCATTGGTGCATTTCTGGCTGTTTCAGCCAAGGGTTTTGTCTACTATTGGACAAACCCAGATTTCATCAATGGATACTCATACAGACACATCCTCAGTGGATTACTCGACTCCTGGGATGACTCAAATTCAAAGCATCAGGTTTTTTGAGTCACCAGACAGAGGGTAGCTCCACTGCCCTCAAGGCCATCCAGCAACGCAGGCACCAGGCCTCAGTCTACCCTGCTGACCATGCAGAAATCAATCTGGGTGATGTTGTCTTCTTCAACGTCAGATCCACATTACAGGAGCACCACCCTCAGGCTTTCAACAACCTCTATCTTGGGGTCCTTGACCATAATTCTCTCTTTGGTCACCAAATGGTGGCTGACTTGTTTGCCCAAATTTGCTTCCACATGAACATGGGAAACCAATCATGTAAGGATAAGCTCCTCCTACCCCGTGCCACAGCCACCTACCAGCTCATCCAGTCAATGTCAGACAAGGAACATAACAAGCGTTATATGGCGGCCATCACACACAATCCTTCTACCCCTACCTTTGCCACTAACACCCCACCTTCCAGCCTCACCCACCCAATCCCATACCCCCCAGGCCAGCACTGCCTCTACGTCTTCTTTCCTGCACTATTATGCCTACTAGGCATCACTCTTCCCCACCTCAATAAACCCCCTGTTGCTAAACATTTTATATTTATATTATCTTTATTTTGAATTTCAATTGTTCAAGTTCTCTTTGTTTATAGTTGGTTTTATTCTTTATGTTAAGCGTATTTCTATAAAATCATATATTTACTATACCATGTATCTAGATCCAGAACACAGAGTTTTTTAGTACCCAAACACAGCCCCTTGTGAAAATATTAACAAAAGTTTGGTGATCAGCTAAATTTGAATAAGAAAATTATAGGTTAACTGTTTTTTAATAAAGTTGTTACTGATCCAGATTCAAAACCTTAATGATAAACTTTAAGCCAATCAGGAGCCAAGCAATAAAGTGATTATTGTGACATAAAGGGCCATTCAATAATTCTTTGATGTATGTGTGCTAATTAATATGATTGGCTGGATCTTTTGCCATTGTGCGCCATTGCTGCTGTGGCAAGTTGTTGGTGGACTAGTGCCCAATCAGCTGCTGGGTTAGAACTAATCCACCAACAACTTGCCACAGCAGCAATGGCGCACAATGGCAAAAGATTGAGCCAATTATATTAATTAGCACACATACATCAAAGAATTATTGAATGACCCTTTATGTCACAACAATCACTTTATCACTTGGCTCCTGATTGGCTTAAAGTTTATCATTAAGGTTTTGAATCTGGATCAGTAACAACTTTATCTAAAAACAGTTAACCTATAATTTTCTAATTTAAATTTAGCTGATCACCAAATTGTTGTTAATATTTTCACAAGGGGCTACATCAAGCACCAAAAATAATATGGTAATCAAGGAAACAATGCCAACACAAAGCAAACAACAAATATCAAGATGAGTGTAAAACATATACACAATGGGTAAAAAGATGGGATAATGTAGTAAATGGGAAAACAAAAAGGAATAAACAAAGAGGTAACAGTATCAGAATAGTACAGATTTTATTGGGGTGAAAGCCATAAAAACACATGAAAATATTAGTAAAAAAATCAATAAGAGAATTGGAGAAGATGCTTAAAGACCTTGACTCTGCAATTGCAGAGATTAAAGAAATTGACCGCAAGGTCAAAGCCAGAGTAAAGTCTGCTGTCCTTGAAGGGGACAAAATAGACAAGGTGTCTGCAAAGGCCCTAATGACCAAAATACTGGACACCCCCAGGAAGACAATTGAGCGCCTACTCAACATTCAGAAGACAGTGGTTGAGGGCTTGCAATTCAAGTCTTTTGTCCTCTCTGTGCCATCTTTCTGGACAGACAATCCTGAGATGTATGCACATCTCAAGCCAGAAAAGTGCACCAGGAAAGAGGACACTGAATTGCCAGCGCAATTGCTTGCGCTAAGAATGGTTAAGCCTGCTGAAGCCGCCAGCAAGGAGGAAACCTGCAAAGGTACATAAAAAATTAATTAATAAAAATTCCAAAAACTAACCTTTTTTAGAAAACATTGACAGTGAACTCTGCTGGGTACCGGTTCCTTTTGTCCCGCCCACCTTCTTTTCAAATTATGCTACTCACGTGGCCAAACATCTCTATCTGTACTCCCTGTCTTACAGGAGCTCAAAGACAGGGTCCATGGTACCTTTCCAATGACAAGGTAAATGCTAGCCAGGCTGACGCATGCCAAAGGGGCATCCAAGTAGACAGTTACTGCCTACAAGGATGCTCAATTAGTCCTCCTTGACCTGGTGGTCTTCAGTGGAGTTTACTGTATAAATTTCATTGAGTTTGTTTGGGACGTTCTGGAGACGCTTCCATTCAAGAATGTACCAGAGATAGGCCAGGCCCATGTGGCTGCTTGCTTCTGCTTCCCAGTAGAGCATACTATCTCTTACCTCTTGGACAACTTTGGGCGTGTGGTGGCAAAACTGGCTGTTGCAGACGCAACATCTGTAAAGAAGATAAAAATACTCCTAGCAGACTTTTGGCTGGCCTGGAGTGCCAATGAGACGGGGGTCCTGAAAGCAATGGATCTGAAATTTGCTAAAACAAAACACAAGAAGAAGATCAGTGCATTTTTTAATAAATTGTGCAATTTTACTGAAGCTTTTGCTGGGCAAAGGCTTCATCTGGTGGTTTACCTGGGGTATCTCTTCTACTTTGGAATGGGCGCCGGCGTGGAGGACCTAGACAGGGTTCTACTTGGGATTGACAAGGCCAGGATCTCCCTAGATGGGAAGAAGGTCTCCTGGGTTATGACTTGGTCAACCACATTATCCAGGACGCCCTGGTCCTGGCTAGGAAATACGGGTTTGCGGCACTGCCAGAAAAGCTGCTCCTCTATTCCCACCTCACTATCCTCCCTTTTACCAGCAGGCAAGAGTACTTCAATAAGGGTGTATCCACTGTCCACAGTGTGATATTGGAGGTTGTGCACCACCTCCATTGCAGGGTGGACATACTGCGGAACCCATTATAGGCGCTCTTGATTTTTTTATATATCAATAAACATCTTATATACTCTAGATTATTTTTATTATAAATAATTTTTTTAAAGTCTTATTTTAGCAAACAAGATTTGCAAAATATATCCCAGAGAAAGTCTTAATAAAAGCATAATAATATATGTCAATAAAATCTACTTCTAATTTGTACACTTTACATTTAACTTTTTAATTTGATTCTTATATTTATTCAACAAAAGTGATATAAATACATTTGCGTAATCCAGTATCAAGTGTTTGGGATACCCTTAGATGCTATAATAAAAAATAACTATAAATAAATAAATTACTAACCTTCATTGATGGTCCTGCTGAATGTGATTGCGGGCTTGGAAACATCTAAATATAAAATGATAATTAATAAAACTTGAATAGTAAATAAGAGAATATAAAGAAGTTGGACAAGCTAAGCCTTTAATTGATTGGCTGTTTGGCAAGGCATGCAGGGATGAACAAATCAGCATGGCCATAGAATTTGGCCAAAGTCTCAGCTGGGAGGGTGTGGATCCCAGCCTGCAGCAAATTAAACAAGCCCTTGGTCTCAGTTGGGGTCCCTTGCTTGACAACTTCCTTGATGGGATTTAGGAAAGGCAAATAGGCAGGGAGGAAGAGAAGGCGCAAATTTTCTGTGGCCAATTGCCGGGGGCCCACTGCAATGCTGGTGTCAATCATTGGGAATTCCTCAAGAATATCAGCCACCTTATGGAGACCAACATTATCCAGCACAATTATATTGGTGAAGCTCAGGCTTGTGCGCCTCAGGTGCTCCTGGACCAATTGGAGAAATGATAGGAAGGTCCGGCTATTGTGGGAGCCTAGTATCATTTGGTACAGCTCAACCCCCTTTGGACCAAGGAGAGCCACCATTGAGTAGGCTGTGGCGCAGACTGCAGCACACTGAGCCATCCCGTTATTGGAGCCTTTTGGGACATACCCATACCCATTGCACATTGATGAGGCAAATTCTGATTTGTCAATGTAGTAGAATTTAAACATCCCCTTGGCTTTGAGGGCAGTGTACGCCCCAGCGTATTTTTTCTGAGTCTCAATGTTGGTTGGGCTGTTTCTATTATAGGAAGATATCCCAAGCTTTTTCCAGGAAAAGCGCATTCCCTTCACCAAATGATAGTAAAAGGAAATTAAAGCCTCAACCCCAAAAGTGGACTTGACCATAGCCTGTATATTTGCCAGTTCAAGATGGCAGTCCCAGGTGATCCACTGGTGGATTGCCCATTTGTGCTCCTTGGTGAGCATGATGGAAACGCACAAGGATTTCTCTGCAGCAAGGAACCAACCCGTGTTGATGAACTTGTTGAAGGTCTTTCTGGTGTACTTGGGATCTACTCCAACAAGGGCTGCGGCTGCCTTGTAATTGCCTGATTCATGCATTAGCTTAAGCAGGATGATGTGTTTGATGTTGGGGATGCGCTTCTGGGCGGGCTTTGTAGCAGTGGGGATCAGCTTGTTGGTATTGAGCACAACACAGGGCATGGGTACCTTGTTGTAGAAGGCTGTAACTTTTTGAGCACTAGCTGTCCCTCATCAGTTTGGTAGAACTCAGGCTCCTTGTCCTCTTCCTGGTTGCTATCACTGATGTAGGGCTTGTAGCTAGTATCAAGTACAGGCTTCACCTTCTCCAGCATGGCTGACGGGATCAACTCTTGCTGGTACACAACGTTGAACACATATGAAGTAAGTTTTACCTCCTTGTTTCTAACTGTTTTTGTTGTGGTAACCTTGGTGGGCTTCTGGGTCAGCTTGGGGACCCAAGGGTTGATGCTCTGCACCCTAGCAGCTTGTGCTCCCTGAACCAGCTGTTTCAAAGCAGTGTCACTATTGAACTCTCCTCTCCCATCTCCTTCTTGAGTAGGCACTTGGGTTGCACTAACTCTATTCTTTGACCCGCAGAGGCAACTGCAACTGCAGTGCAAAACAGGTACATTGGTACTCTGGTGTTGTGTTCCTTCCATTTTAAAATTTAATACAATAATAAATAAAACTTAATTAAGTTATATACTGGTTTTTAATTTTTTTATCTGAATATGGATATTTAATTAGAGTTTTCCCCACCCAATATACCAATTATATATTTTTTATTTCTTAATTAGTTGTTCCTGGTTTACAACGCCCATTTTAGAATACCCAGATTAATTTCCACCCATTTCCCAAATTTTACGCCAAATTAAGCACCCAACACAATATTTTTAAAAAATTTGTTTCAGATCTTGTGTCTTATTTTAGATACCTTGGTATCATTCTTGATTAAAATTCATTACACACACTGATTGTGTGATTTTGTTTACATAGTGAGTTTCTATTGTGTTTTGTTTTTGGATTAAGTTTTGACTTACCTTGCTTGGATGTATTTTGTCACCAATTCATATAGTAAACATATGTACACCAGAAGTCAACTCACACCATTTTGTTTGTGAATCAATGTATTTTGGTTTTAGTTTTTAATAGTTGTGCTTTGCGCGTGAGCACTTATTTGCTGTGTTGACTCATTTTGCCCATTAACATCAATAAACCCTGTTAATAGAGTGTATATTTTAACCTGATAGTTGGATTTTTCTTAAATATGAAATCATTTCATTTAAATCTGAGGTATTTTTAGTTGTTGCCATAAATTTTAAAACTACTTTACACATCATGACCAACTCTGCTTGTGTAAGGCAAGGACTGCACAGCGCAACTCACAACTACCTGTACCCAATGATAAACTGGATCAATATCAAACTCCAATCCCCAACACTCTCAAGAAAATGACTAAGTTTCCACCTTCCAGCACCCCAGGGGAAGATGTTGTAACATCTAAAATTACTCCCTCTCAGGGAAGTAACCCCCAAAGTGATTCCCCAATTAATCATTAAGTCAGTGGCACCCTCATCAATTGCTATCTAATATGAGGATCAACCCTTTTGAATCCTAAATGAAACAATTACTTGGATAAGTGTCAGGGATTCATCCTGTGGGGGTTTCCTGTGAACTTGCGGGCAGACAGCCTGCAGGCCCTGAAGGCAGAGACCACCACAGGATAGGAGCTAACTTTACAATGTATGATAGTAATTTACTCAAGATGGCCCAGGGTCTGCTGGTGGGCACTGTGGAATCAATAAGGCCAGTAAGGGTGATGTACATCACCCCAAATATTTGAGTAGAGGTGGGTTCATTGGCTGCAACTGATTCCTGCGGGCATCTGGGCTGCAGGGTAAGGGGTGGGGTCATTGGAACTAAATAGGCGGGCAAGTAGTTGTACTTGTCACAGAATAGCAGGGGGCACAGTGATCCAGGCTCCTTCTCTGCCAATTACTTCAGTCTCTCTGGTCCTGGCCTTGGGGTTGTAGAGTAGGATTTCCTCTAAGATGAATGCTGAATACACTAGGTTGGGTGGGTATTCAGTGAAATCTACCGGGCCAAAAGGAGCTTCTGGTGGATGATATAGTCTGGGCAGACAGTCCACAGTTTCTTGGGGTTAATGGATGTGAGGTACAGAACTGCAGGAGGTAGACTGCAAATAAAATAGAACTAAAATCAAATATGGAATAACCTTGTTGAATTAAAGGCTCATGTCTCTTTATTGCAAGAATGACAATGGGCAATTTCTTGGTAGTCCAGGGTATAAGTATGCCCAGTTACCATGAGCAAACTTTTGCAATTTCCCTTGGGCCTGATGATACTGTCTACCAGGGTTTTGCAGCCCTTGGTGGCATCCATTGCGGGATATATTTCATTAGCTAGCTCAAACTGAGAAGACTTGTATTTCCCTTTTGGGTCACAGAATTGGTCATCCTTGGATGGCCTGCGTTCTGCAGGAAGTTTCTTCATTTTCCTCTCTGCAGTGGTCCTAGTTATCTTGGGGTTGTTGCTCAAGTTGTTGCTTTCATTGGCAGGGCTAGCAGGATCCTTCTGCAGACAGAGCTTCAGCGTAGGTGGCTAAAAGATGATAGGTCTCAGGAGCTTCCCCAAAATTAAATTTGTTTCTGGTTTGAGCCCAAAAAACGTGGGTAGCTGGGACTGCGGGCTGGCGGCCCGCAGAGTTTCAGGGTTTGATTCCCATAGTTGGAATTCCTCCACGTGCATTGTTAATAGGAGTTTGTCATTTGTGATAATAAGACCTATGACTAACATGACATACATGGTCATTATGTGACTTCTTGTGATACTATATAATACTCTAAACTCTTTTTAATAAAGTATCATTATCTTATTAATTTTCCTATTTATCTTGTTTCTTATACTTCCAAGAAGTATATTCCCAACACACAGTGAACTGTGTGTTGTAGGAGCTCAGCATATAAGTGCAGCCACAATATTAAACAAACACACATCAGCAAGATGTATGTCAGCGTGCTTAGTGGGGTAGGTCTAGCAAGTATTCCCTGCAGTTGCAATGTCCTTGGCAGCTCATTTAAGCTTCTCCATCTCAGAACTCAGTACAACTATGTGGGCAGCTTTTTGGTTAGCGCACTCCTCCAGCATGTCCTTGATCTCTGTCTGGTAGGCAGATCCATCTGCAGTGTTTGATATTGATTAGTAATAATTGACACATAATGGTGAAACTGCCAGTAAACCCCTGAAAAATTGGTACAAAATTGGGCTGCGCTTGTAAACGTCAGATTGGATACACTTTTCTCCATAGTCTTGGATACTTGCAGAAATCTTGGCATATAACAAGATGATGTCATTGCGTGTCCTCATTACACTCCCCTTTATAAACTTAATAATGGTTGAATTGTATAGGTTGGTATCCACCAAACTGGGACCACTGAGAACTTGATTGGATAAGATTTTAGCAGCAATCATAACTCTGTGCATCCACAAATTAACTGTTCTTTTATTTGTGAAAATGCCATGGAGTCCCAGTTTGAGGCACATCTAGACAAATGGCATTTGGGGATACTATTCCAGTATGATCAACATGAGAGGTTGAGCTTTGTCACCATAAGCTAAAATACAGACCCCAGTTGGAATCTTCTTGGAAGTTGAATCACAGTTGGCATGAGCTTGCAGGGTTGTAGCCACATTGGACTTTTCAACCTCATTGTGGTTACTATTTCTCCAAGGGAAATAAATATATATCATTTTTTACCATTTTCAGAACAATTTTGGGTGTGATGAGCTTTCTTCTGTGTCTTGAAGGCTGATTAGCTGAGGGAGATATGTGTCTGTCTTGAGAACCAAATGATACCATCTGATTGGCTTTTCTGGATTCTCACTTATCTGAGCAATCCCTTGGCTTGATAGGCTGGTTCCTGGTGCCAGTGTGGAAATGGGATTTGTGTCAGCAGCTGACTGTACTTGATGCACAAACCGGGCCATCCTAGATAAGTAGGAGAGAGAACACACTCCTGTATGGTGCTAGAAGAGGGGCCTGAAGGTTGGGAGTCACCATAGACGATGTCTTCACTATTAAATACCCAGTGTAGCCCTGCATGATTTCTTCAAGACTGGGAAACAGCTTATTTACTTGGCTATTGGAAAAAGACAATATTTTTTATTAAAAAATAAGCTCAAGAAGAGGAGTATATATTTTAGTTAATTTTATTGTTAAGTATGTCTAATTTGATGAATATCAACATCTAAATTTTAGTCATCATAAAATGGAATTGTGCAATTTTCAATAATGCCTGTGATATTATAAGAATTGGCATAAATCTACCTCAGATCATTTAGCTTATATTTTAAGACACCCATTAATTAAGTTGCTTTCAAATTCAACTCATTTTATTTAAAATTTGGTTCTTGGACTTAAAATTCCTGCAAATTTTATATTTAGTTCAGGTTATCTAAAATTTGTTAGACCTATAAAAAGTAACAGATTGCCATTGGAATCCTGTATTTTAATTCATACATCCCACATTTGAAAGAAGAGTTTTATATTAAGTTAGTTAAATTATCTGCACCCAATATTTTAAATTTGCAAATTTAAATAAATAAAAAAATAAAAAGCTGATTTTTATTAAATATTTTATTTTTAACTCAGATGAGTTGCTCAAAACTATGATTTCAAATTCAAATGTAGGATCTTAAAATCACAAAAATTTTCCATTAGGTTCTGAGTCTGCAGTAAGGGAAACTTGCCTAACCCTCCTATAGAACTCTATCTGCCTATCCTAGAAGGTTATTATAATTTTCAGCGCTGTTAAGATAGAAAAATAAATTTGGTTCAGAGAAAATCAAAGTTTCATATAGAAAAAATAAGCACTACAGGATTATTTTAGTAATATTAAGGGATAAATAGCTGTTATAATTTTTGCTATGACACATCAATCCCAATATAAAAACATAGATAATTCAATTTCACCAATCCAAAGACAAAAAATGTTGTAACTGAACCAATTAGAGTTCAGTATTTGATTGGGGAAGACAATAACCAATAGAAAGGACAATAATAAATAGAATAAGTTCTTGTTTATTGTAGAATATTGTGATTAATATACTATATGGAGAAAGCCACAAGGCCACATGGGGTGGCATAGTGGCATGTTTCATGTAGGGTTTGAACCCAAGGAATAACTTTTTCAGGGATCAGCAGGTCAAATTGGCAGCACTCCTAATTAGGAGAAAGTGTCTGCAGTTTGATATTGCCATAAGATTTGATCATGTTGTTAGATACATCAAGGGGCAACTCATTGAGCGCCTCCTGTATATTTTAAGATATGTTGGCAGGCAAGTATAGAAACTTAGTTACAACACCCCCCTTTTCCCCTGCTTGTTGTCAGACACCAGGATTGGAATCTGCGGAAGATCTGTGAAGGTCTGCATGAACAACTTTTGTGTGGGGATGGCACAGCAGGGGCACAAGCAATTGTGGTGAAGCTTCTTGGTGTTTCCTTGAGCATCTTCAAGTTGATAGGTGTGGTTGTCATAGACTGCAGCTATCTTGAAAGGCCCCAATTGGTTGGGTTCTAACTTGGCAAAATTGGGGTTGAGGACATAGATGGGGTCACCTACAGTGTATCTTGCCTCAAGGTATTTCATCCCTCCCTCAATTTACTTGTGTTCAATTTCTCAGGCTTTGGCACGCCACTGACTCAGGGAAGATGTGGTCAACAAGGGAGCTTCCTGGGAACTTTGGATTGTAATTTCCCTTGGTCTACTCCCGCCAAGCTGTCAGGTGCTTCAAAGGCCAAGGCGCTGGGGATGAACCTGGTGCCCCTGTTGATTCTCGCCTGTAAGATAAGGAGGGCGGTGGGCAGGTGTTCAGTCCACACAGTGTTGAGATGCTTCTGTGAGAGCTTGGCAATCAGTTGGACCAGTGAGCCATTCAATTACTCTACGCAACTATTTGCTTGCAGATGATAGGGAGTCATGACTATTTGCTGGAGGACAAACTTGGCACAGTACACCTTCATGACATGTCCAACAAGTTTGGGGCCACCATCTGTGATAAGATGTTTGGGTTGCCCAAAGCAGGCCACAATTTCTTTGCCAATGAAGTAGGCAATGATGGTGGCAGTGTGATTAGTGGTTGCCCATGCTCCTGGCCAACAGGTGAAGTAGTCAATGGCTGTTATGATGCACTTCTTCCCCAGTCTGTCTTTGGGGAGGGCCAACAATATTGAGGGCCCACTGCTCAAAGGGTTCCATGGCTTTAATAGGCAGGACAGACTTGGGAGGGGTGCAGGTTTAGACTTGTTCTTTTCACACAAAACACATGTTTTGAGGAGTTCCAAGATTTCTTGGCTCATACACGGCCACCAAACCTTACATTTCATGATATCAAAGAAGTTATATCCTCTGATGTGATCCAAAGTGTGGTGGGAATGTAGGGCGTCTTTTCACATGTCTCTCACGGTGGCAGACATTGCCAGCATTGGTGGTGAACTTACTTTTGTTGTCCTTTAGCTTGGAGATGGTTACCAAATTAAGGCCTTTGTAACAAGTTGCTTCAGGACAGAGGTAAATCATTGGTCAATCTGGATCCAAGCCATTTTTCCTGGTGATAGATGCTACGTAGAGCCTTGAGAGGGCATCTGATGTGACAAGTTTCTTTCCAGACTTGTACTCAATGCAGAACTAAAGGGAGATAGACACTTGACCCAGCCTGCTTGGCGGCGTGTCAAGTGGGACTGTGTGTTGAAGTATTAGAGTGACTTGTGATCTTTCAGGATGCGGGGTAAAAAGGTGGCCCCTTCCAGGTAAGAGTGCCATTTTTTGACACAGTGCACAATTATCACTAATTCTCTATCATGTATGGGGTAACATTGTTCTGAGTTGGTGAGCTTCCTGGATTCATATGCCACAGGGAGTAAGACACCCTCATCAGTTTCCACCTGTAACACACCCCCTATGGCTCTGTCAGAGGCATCAGTTTTGGGTTTGTATTGGTGGTTCCAATTGGGAAATTGCAATACAGGTGCAGTAGTCAGTCTTTGCTTCAATATCTCAAAGGCTTGATATCTGGCAGGGGTCCAATGAAGGCGCTGTGTAGTGTTTAGCAGCTCAGTGAGGGATGCAATTAGTTCCCCACAATTGGGAATAAACTTGTGCATGTAGGCAACCATGCCTAAGAATGTACGCACCTGTCCCACATTAGTGGGAGGTGGCATGCTTGTGATTGCCTTAATTTTGGCAGGGTTGGGCTTTATCCCTTGGGCATAGATGGTGTGCCCAAGGAACAGGAGCTCTGACTTGAGGAATTTGCATTTGGAAGGCTTAGACTTCAACTGGTTTTTCCAAAGGGTTTCAAGGACAGCACAAAGGTGTTGGAGATGTGTGGTTTGATCTTGACTGAAGACATTAATGTTGTCAAGGTACACAACAACACATTTCCCAATCAAATCCTCAAATGCTTTGTTCATCAGTATGGCAAAGGTGGAAGGAGCGTTGGTCATTCAAAAGTTCATGACCTGGCTCTCAAACAACTTGTAATGTGTACAAAAGGCAGTATTTGCCTCATTCCCTTGTGCAATGCAGACCTGGTTGTACCCTGCGGTGAGATCAATTTTGCTAAAGACCTTTGCACCCGCAAGTGTGTCAAAAAGGTCATCAATCAACGGCAGGAAGTATTTATTCTTAACAGTCACCTTGTTTAAGGCGCAGTAGTCTGTGATCAAGCAAAGGGACCCATACTTCTTGGCTATGAAGAAGACAGTAGCCCCATATGGCAAGAGCTAGAAATAAATAAAGCCCTTTTCAAGCGCGTCTACAAGGTGCTGGCAGAGGGTCTCATCTTCTTTTGGTGTAAGACAATATAGGGGACATGCATTAGGTAGCAACCCTTGGAGTTGTACAGCATGCTGGATCTCTTGAGAAGGAGGTAGTTGGTCCAGTGTTTTGCTGAAGATGTCCTTATACGCCTCAAGAAGTGTGGCAAGTGCAGGTGGAGGTGAAGTGGTCAAGGGGAGGGCTGAAGATGGTTCAGCACGTATAACTTTGACTGAGCATTAGTTAAAGTCTAGTTTCTCCCCTTGAAATCATACAAGCCCGTTTCTGTTATTCTGATAAACACAGTATTGTAAAGTAACTTGCTCATCTTGACAGGATGTATCTGATAAACCACCCCATTTCTATTGAGGGTAGTTACAGATGTATCCCAGTCAATTTAGGGACAGTTGTGACAAATCCAGTCAAGGCCAGTAATGACGTTGTGGCTGAGCCCTGCCATGATTGACCCAGATATCTTAATCTGGACATTTCTCATTCTCACAGAGAAGGGTACTGTCACATGGGTAATTGCCACTCTACAGGAATCAGCCACTTGTATGGCCTTGAACATGCTTGGCACCCGGCCTAATTGTTGAGAGTCAGCAAATGCCTGGTCAACCATATTGTGATCAGCCCCAGTATCTACCAATAGTTTGTGGGTGTTCCCATAAAAACAGAAGGGATAGGCCAAGCAGGTTACTTTTTTTGAAGAGTTGCTTGCTTGAAGAACGGGGTTGTTGCTGTGGACCTGGAATATGTTGATGTTTTCAACTCCATACACATTGTATTTGCAGGGGTTCTTTGCAAGGAGGGATTGAGAGTGAGAGTCAAGTGGGGCTGTAGAACCTCTTGTAACTACAACCCCCAGGCTTTTCCCTGGCTCTTAATTTGTGCTAGCTGGAGTTCCCCCTCATGGATCTGCTTAATCCCATTTTCCTGTTGGTGGGACTGGCAGCGGCCTATTTGGGTGTGAGCACTGCCAGGTGTGGGACAAGGTTGAGGTGGAGCATCATTAGTTCAGCAGAAGCCCATTGAGGCCTGATTATTAGCCTCCAAAATGCCCTAGTAGCAGTTGTCAATGAAGGTGCAGCAGCCTATAGGAACACACTTGTAGATATGGGGGTCGAGCCCATTAACTATCAAGGTAAGGAGCATGGCATTTCCATTGGTCACGGCTTCTGGGGCAGTGGCAAGAGCTTGATTCCAGGCAGCAAGGTATTCAGGAACAGACCCAGTGTGTTAAATGGCCAGGAGGGGAGTTCCTACCACAATGGGTGAAAAGGTTTCACTGTAGCAGGACTTTGCGCCATCCCTGAACAACACCTGGGTGACTTCTATTTCTTGACTGGCTCAGTTGGTGAACCACACAGTAGCAGGCCCAGTGAGGCGCCACAACGCAGTAGCAACCCACATGGGCTCAGGTACTTGACAAATAAAGAGGCAGGTATTGGCCAAATGGAGCCAGCTGATGATGTCTGCTCATTTGACACCACCCGCAAAAAATTCTATCTGGAGGTTGAGCATGTGCTGGGAAAGGTCCAATTGGGGCGGGGTAACACTTGTGTTGCGCTGCCCAAGGTGGAGTCAATTATACACACTTGTAAGTACCAGTTGGTCTTGGTAGATGACATACCTGTTGGGGATGTCCCCCTTGGGGATTGACAGGAAAGTCTCTTGATGAGGAGTAGCCATACAGCCCATACTCTGTCCTTTCTTGGGAGGAATTTTTTCTTTGGGGTAGGTTGTGAATCTACTACTGCTACCACTGTTGCAACTGAACCAATTAGAGTTTAGTATTTGAATGGGGAAGAAAACAGTCCAATAGAAAGTACAAGAATGAATATAATATGGTCCTGTTTATTGTAGAATATTGTTATTAATATACTATATGGAGAAAGCCACAAGGCCATAAGGGGGTGGCATAGTGGCATGCTATATGTAGGATTCAAAGCCAAGGAATAACTCATGCGGGGATCAGCAGGTCAAATTGGTAGCGCTCCTAATTAGGAGAAAGTGCCTGCAGTTTGATATTGCCATCAGATTGGTTCATGTTGTTAGATACATCAAGGGGCAACTCATCAAGCGCCCCATGTGTATTGTAAGATACATTGGCTGGCAAGTCTGGAAACTTGGTTGCAATATAAAAATGAATCAAACTTCTACACTGATATTCCAAATACTAAACTCAACTTGTATGTGTAGTAAATTAGGTTTTAAGATGTAAGGGTAAACAAAATTAAGTCATCCTAAAGTAACATCTACCTAGCTGATAATGAAATCAACTCAGAACAGAAAATAATAGAATGAAGTCCAAATATATTCCATTTTAATATAATTTCATTGTTTTTTAACTTTGCTTTGATGCCAGTTGGTTTTTTGTGGTATGAGTGGGTTTTGCTTTATATTGAGTTGATTACATTTATCCTCAAAGCTATGAAAACTACTGTAATCAAGGAGAAAAGCTTATTCTTAATCCCAAATAAAAAATAGCAAGTAAACAAAGTTATACACAAGAAAAATAAGCCCATGTAGATTTAGTTGATTTATAAAACATTTATATCAAAAACATACTTAAAAATGCAAAGAAAATGTAAAAAGATAATCCAGCTCATTTTATTTGAGAAGCTGGGGTATCAAATTTTAAAATCAAGATTCCAAATTAGGTCAAGCAAAGATCTTCTAGTAAATTTTTAGCAAAATTTAACCCATACCAAGACCTTAATTAAAAGTATATTTCTCCAAATTTCATAAGGAATTTTGAGAGCTTCTCAGAAAGATTTTTTTCAAGTGATAGTAATTTTCCCTTATTGATGTTTCAACTGAACTAATTATGACTCAGTATTTAGATTAGTAAATACAACAGTCCAAGAGGAAAGGGCAGAAAATAAGGATAATATGATATCTTTATTGGGAAGAAGTAGATAATATACCAAAACAGGAACCACTAAGCCATAAGAGGGTATCATTGTGGTGGGATCCAAGTATGGTGTGAGCAGCAAATAAATAATTGAGGAATTGTTGCCTAGAATTAGCTACACTCCTAATTTGGAGATATTGCCTTTTTGATGACACTAAAAGCAGAATTTTCTGTGTTGTTAGATGCATCATGAGGCAGCTCTGTGAGCTCCCCGTGTATGTTGTAATATACATTATCAGGCAATATGTAGACCTTGATTACAATATCCTCTTTTCTCCCTTCTGTCATTTTTAACCAGAATTAGTATCTGTGGAAGGTCCAGGAATCTATGTACAAAGTGGGTTTGGACAGGTATGGCGCAGCAGAGAGCAATTGGTTGTGATGAAGCTTCTTGATGCTACCTCAGTGTCTTCAATCTGATAGGTATGAATTTCATAGACAACATGTGGCCTTGAAAAGCCCAAGGTAATTGGGCTTGAGTTTTTCAGTGCAGGGATCTAGGGCATAGACTGAGTCATCAACAGCATAATGAACTTCTAGGTGCTTTGTTGCCCCCTTGATTTGTTCCTGTTTGATGTTGTGGGCTTTGATGTGCCATTGTGCCATTGTGCCATCAAGGGGGTGACAGTGAGGAGTGAATCCTCTGGGACGGTGAATTTTAGCTTGTACTGGTCCACCCCTGTCATGCTTTTGGGGGTACCAAAGGCTAAGGTACTAGGGCTGAGCCCTTTACCACAGTTGATTCTGGAATATATAATGAGTAATGCGCTTGACAAGTGTTCTATCAAACCAATGTTAGGATGTTCTTGAAATAGCTTGATAATTAACTAGACTAGGGAGCCATTTAGCTTCTCCACATGTCCATTGACTTGAGGATGGTATAAGAATGTAACCATGCATTTTAAGGCATTTTTTACTCAGTATGTCTACATGATATCACCCAAAAGCTCTGGTCCTTCATCTGTGCTAAGTCACTTAAGATAAAAAACACTTTGAAAACCTCTTGCTAATAAATTAGGTGGTAGTAGTGTGGTTGGAGGTTGCCCAATCTACAGGCCACCATGTGAATTAAGATATGGCAGTGACAATGTATTTCTTTTCCAGCTTATACTAAGGAAGGGGACCTGCAATATCAAGGGCACATTGTTTGAAGGGTTTCATGGCCTTGTTGGTTAGGACTGATTTTAGTGGAGCAGGTCTGAACATTTTTTGCACAACACACATGTTTCTAGGAGATCCAGGGTGTATCAGTGCATGCGCAGCCATCAGAACTTTTGTTTCATGATTTCAAACAGATTACACCTGCAGATATGTCCAAGCTTACAATGGTAATATAGAGTGGTATATACTGTTGTATGGTGGGAATGTAATGTGCTGTTTCTACTGTATCTAATCTCCAGAAGATTTTCCATGCATTAGTCATGAACTGACTCTTGTTGTCTTTTAGTTTTGAAATAGTAGTTGAGTTGAGGCCCTTGTATCACATACTTTTGGGATGCAGGTACATTAGGACCAGTAGGGATGGAGTCTTTTTCCTCCTGTGATTGACTCTACATATAGTTTTGAAAGGGCATCAGCTGTGAAAAACTAATTTCCAGGCTTATAATTTCTGTGGAGCTTATAAGAGGATAGAAGCTTGACCTAGCCTGCCTAGCGCTGAGTTAGATGTAACTATGTTTAAAGTATAGGAAGAAATGGTTTTATGAGAACACAGGAGGGAAGGTAGCACCTTCCAGGTAACAACACTGATTTTTAACACAATGGACAGTTGAAGCTAATTCCTTATTATGGATGGAATAGTGTTGCTCAGTGTTATTAATATTCTGTGATTCATAGGCTACTGTGAGGAAGACCTCATAATTGGTTCTACTTGTATTAGCCCCATATGGCACAGTCTGAAGCATCAGTTTGAGCTCATATTGGCAGTTTTAATTTGGAAACCAAATCACAGGTACAGTTTTGAGACTTTAATTGAGCTTTCTGAAAGATTAGTCCTGTACTGGTGTTTATTAAAACCATTTTTTAGTGTTGAGGAGTTTGATGAGAGGGGCATTGAGCTCCCTGCAGATAGAAATAAACTTGTTTATATGTGTAACCATTGCCAAGAAGCTATGTACTTGAATAACATCAGTAGGAGGAGCATGTTGGTAATTGTCTTGATTTTATCTGGGTTGAGCTTGATCTTCTCAGCTGAGATGATTTGTATAAAGAATATAAACTCTGACTGGAGGAACTTGCAAATGGATGGTTTGGCCTTAAACTGATGTTTATAAAGGTTTTTAAAGACAGCATATAGGTGTTTTTCTTGGTCCTGACTGTTTACAATAATGTCATACAGGTATACAACAACACACTTACTAACTAAATCCTCAAATACCTTATTCATGAGTATTTTAAAGATAGACAGTGAATATCCATACCAAACTTCATGACCCAGCATTTAAACAACCAATATCCTAATCATAAGGAAGTTTTTGCCTCACCCCTAGGGTAATCCTGACTTGATTTTACCCTGAAGTGAGGTCAATTTTACTAAAAACCTTAGAATCTTCAAGTGTATCAAACAGGTTGTTTAGTGAGAGGGGGTACTTATTATTTATAGTAACCTCATTAAGGGCAGTAATATGTAACCAGACAGAGGAATATGTCTTTTTGGCTACTTTAAATAAATACATTTCTTCCTCACAAGAAATCATCAACAAAATTGCAGAAAAAATCAATGAATTAGGTGTTCCAAGTAGTCTGGGGGATTTGCCCATTGAAAATGCATTTAAAAATGCAGAATGTTAACTTTGAATTGAGATCAATGACATAAATAAAATATGTGTAGCAAAAACACATTTAAAACATAAACAAAAATACAGAAACTGTTTAAATCTAGATACCAAAGTCATTTTTGAAAATAAAGTCAAATACATAAATTCTACTTTAAACACCAACTCAAATAATCACAATTTAAGTTCCAAACACAAATTTAATGCAAAATCAATTACCAACGGCTCTGTAAACCTCAAAACACCCAATCAGACCCAAAGCATGAGTACTATGGATAAGAAATGACCAAAAATGCCCCAAGAAATCAATTAAAGGACAAATAGCAATCAATCCTGGAGAATATCTCACATTCAAACCGCAGGAAACCTCAGCCCATGCCTACAATCACTTAAGCAACCTGCCCATAAGTCAAATCTTCACATCTTTTAACTTTACAGGTTGTAGCTTGTTGCAAACCTGCAAGGAATTTTTAAATCATCAGAAAGTGAAGAAACCATGATTAAAGCTTCCACCCCTTCCCCAAATTCCCTTCAGTATTTAAGCTGGGGTTTTCCTCTAGAGAAAATTGCTCCAACAATTCTCTCTCCCCTTTCTCAATTCACAATAAATTCTATATTCTAAAAATAACTGATTAGTAGATAAATTTTGTTCCAGTCAAAACATGAAGCCCCTCATTTTAGTGTGGGTATTCTATTTTTTCTTGCATCCTGCCAAGCCAATATGAACTTCAAATCTCATGAACTTACTTCAACTGAGAAATATGAAGATTTCATCTGGTACCATTTTGGACCTCCTCATTGCCATGACCCCTAGGTTGAGAGCGCACATCCCCCCAATTGTGAATCCACATGCTCCTTGGTTGGTTTTGGGTTATATCAGTATCTAATACCTCTTGAACCATTTACTCCCTTTCTGGGAAGATTCTGATTACTAGGCCATCTACTCCACATGCTGATGATAGTGATTCCCGTAGGTATCACTCTAGTTAAGTTTTACTTTGGTACACTTCTTCATTATCTTGGAAAAAGGCTCCCAAATGAGTGGATCCCTGAAAGCTACAAAGAACACTGCAGCCTCATATAGAGATAAGTACAGGTGGATAAATCTCTTTTCTAGTTCATCAACAGGGTGCTTTCAGAGAGTTTCATCCTCCTTAGGTGTTAGACTGTATGTAGGAAATGCCTTTGGTAGAGTACCTTGATGTTTTATGGCACGTTGGATGTCTTGTGGATAAGTCAGTTGATCCAGTGTTTTGCTGAACACGTCTTTTTCCTCAATAATTAACTCCTGTAGAGCTAGTAACAAGTTGATACAAGAAGAGATTGTTAGATGTTCAGAGCAGACAACTTTGACAGAATACTGATTTAATCTAATCTGCCCTCTTTGAGCTTGTAGGGGCCCTGTTCTGTGATATGGACAAAGACAGTGTTTTAGAGAAGTTTTTATATCTAATTGGTAGACTTGAAACTTGACACCATTTCTTCTGAGTTTGATAATGAAATTATTCTAGTTGATTTTGGGGCAAATTTAAGGTAGCCACCATAAATCAGCAACAATTTTGTGGCTGAGGCCACCCATTATAGGAACATATAGTCTGACTTGGATGCTTCCTAGTCTCACAGAGAAGGGGATAGTTTTATGGGTGATGGTCACCCTTTTGAAGTCAGCCACATGTACTGCCTTAGACCCACAATGCACTTGTTCTAATTGATGGGAGTCTTCAAAATCTTGGTTGACCATGATATGGTCTGCTTTGTTATTTATCAGGAGTATATGGGTATTCCCACAGAAGCAGGATGGATAAGTCAAGCAAGTGATTTTATTTTGAGTATTACTAGCTTGCATAACAGGGTTGTAAAGTCACTCCCCCTTTAGCCTTGGATAGGACAATCTTCCCATGTTGTACCAAAAATTCTGCTCAGAAGCTATCCAAGCCCCTCAATTCTCTTGAGGATTTAGCCCACACAGTTGATGAGATATTTGTGTTGGTATACCCTTCCCAGGTGGCAAATATTGATGTTCAGAACTCTGTTCCTAATTAGGAGGAGTCTCTGATTAATTTGGACTACTTTTTGGCTTGGGCTTGTCTGCACTTGAAAATAATTAACTCTAAACATTCAGGTTGTGCTATGGCTAAATCATCAAATTCCAATCCAACTGGATTAAATGCTGATTTGAATCACTTCAGTAATGCCAGCCAATCAGAGTTGAAGCCAGAAATTATTGCAAAACCCTCCAACACAGTGGATAAACCTTTGCAAAATTTCTCTGCTGCCCAATCAGACCCATTGTCTGGGTCATGTGACCTTTCAAATCTGAAGCCTGTCCCTTAAAGCAAGACAGGGGACTTTTGGTCCCCTGCTTGCTCATTCTTTTAAATAAAAGTTGTGCTTTTCCTATCCTAAAATTTTGATTTTGGGGCTCTTTGTTGGTCCCCTTTGATCTCTGGCTTTGTTAGTAATAGTCTTGTTATTCCTTACTTTTCCCAGGCCTTCCCTAGTTCCTGTCATCTCTTTTGGAGCTCCTAGGGTTAAAGTTAGTATTTCCCTATATGCTTACCTTTATTGCTTTCAAAACTCTAGTTCAAACCTTGAATTTAGTATTATGCTCCTTATAAATACTTACTCTAAGTTTTAAATTGTCTCTTGCCTGCTCTGTCTTTGCTTTCCCTTCATATACGTTCAAAGTAGCACCTCCTGCCTCTTATTTAAAAGTGTATAGCCTGTGGTTGTCACCTCTTTCAGCTCTTATTTTTTAAGAGATTCAATTTGTTAGAGTGCCTCCCTATTTCCAGTTTTGTTTCAGAAAATCTGTAAAATCTTAAATATTTTTTTTGGTTTTTCCTGTTTTGAATGCTGGTCTCTTTGGCAAAGTTTGTAGTTTTTACCCTGGCCCCTGTCTTGGTGATGATATGGACTACTTATCCAGATCTTTGGATTCATATTTCCTATTCATTTCACCATGTGGGGAGTGACCCCACCCAATTTATGCATATGTTTGAGGACATCCCTGGACGCGCTCAGGATATTCTGGCTACCAGTAAAAATGTGGTAAGAAGTCTCACCTTCAATGACCTCAAGTATTCTGCCCTCAATCTGGCCCCTTCTGTGTCCCCAAGCTTGGAATCTCCAATGCCTTCCCTCTCTGTGGACCCTGGTGTTCAGGTCCAAGAATATGATCTTGATGGGTCTAGATTCCTACTTTCCCCAACTATCTTCCTGACCTCTCTTTAGACGCCACTTCAAGCAGCCATACCAGTCCTGCACTAGATGGTGTCCTGGTGGATTCTTCCCCTGGGATAGGAGCCGCACTTAGTTAGTTTAGCCCCTCTCTCTCACAAGTGTAAAGCCCAGCTGTAAAGACAGAAGAGCTTACTTTCTATAACTAATGTAGGAAAATAGATAGCAAGATTGGGTTGAACTTCAATGATATCTTAAGCTATCAAGTATTAAAAGGGTGTTTATTTATAGTATATCTCACTGTGCAAAGTTTTGCAAGTGGGAGTGAAAGCAGGGAATGGAGAATCACAAATTCTGGATGATGAAGCCTGAAATCAGGCAATTGGAATATAGTCAAACCTTTGTTCTTCTACTATCTGGGTCTGGATTGCCCATTCCTGGTTGTGGCCAATGGATTACTATCAGGAGGGTAAATGAGCCTAAGTCTTCCTCAAGGTCTAATTTTAGACTGGGTAGTAAGGTTTGGCAAGAGCCTGGCCTAAACCATGTGGACTGGGTCCCAGTTCCCCATTGGTTAGTGCCAGGATTGATGGCCAAGGTTTGGATTTTATTTCTGAATTATTTAGGGCTTCATGACCTGTCCTCTATTTTTATCCTCAAATTCTGGGACTTATCTGATTGGTCCCTCCCTTGTGTGGATTGTACATTAATGAACTTGAAGTTCATTAATTACAAGATCTTGCCTTCCAGTTGGTTTTACGCACAATGTGGGATCTTAAAGGGTACTTATTCATCATCAAATGATGCTTGAAATACAAAGAGATTTAAAATGAGTGGTTGGTCAATCATTTTGCTTTCTTTTTTGCTAAGATAAACTTGCATATATGACATCATTTCATGCAATGGGAGTTCATGCAGGGGGATCACTTTTGCTCAATTTTCTCTCGACTGGCCTTTTTGACCTGACTTAATTTATTAAGATAAATTGTAGGCGCTGTCAAGAGCTCTTGAATGCGAGTTTGGGCATTGACATCCAATGATTAACAGCTGAGATATGATTGCATGAATTATGTCATTTATGCAACCATGACATCATGCTTAATGAAGCAGTTGCATCTCAATCTGACATTTCACAATTCTCCCCTTTTGCACTAGACTGTGCTTATTTTTTGCTTTGATCCTCATTCAGAGCTATGTCAGGAGTGATCCTGACATAAGGTTTGTCACTGTGTAATTGGTAGATGTCTAGAGCTTTGATCTTGTGCATGCTATAGTTGCAGGGGGTATAGCTAGGAGAGAAAGAGTCTGTTGGTTGAGTGGGGTTGCAGATCCTCTTGTGTCTACAACTCCCAGGCTTCCCCCAAACTTTCAATCTGCACCAGCTGAAATTCCCCTCATGAGGGCACTTATTGTTATTATCCTTTTGATGAAACTGGTAGCAATCTACTTAGCTGTGGGCACTTCCAGGTGCAGGACAGAGAGATGAAGATGAGTCATTGGTCTTCCAGAACCCCATAGTGGCTTGATTATTTGCTTCTATAATGGCTTTGTAGGAATTGTTGATGAATTTACAATGCCTGACAAGAATCCACTTGCATATATGAGGATTACTCCATTAACAATAAGGGTGAGGAGCATTGTGTTTCTGTTGATTATAGCTTCTGGTGCAGCATCCAGGGCTTTCTTCTAAGCAGAAAGATACATAGAGACACTTAATGTTTGCTTTATGGCAGGAAGAGAAGCTCTCACAACAATAGTCAAGAAAGTTTCACTTTAGCGGGACTTAGCTGCATCTATAAATGTGGTCCAAGTGACCTCAGATTCCTGACTAACCCAAGTGGTGAACCATGCAGCAGTAGACCTAACATGCCACCCTGATGCTATGGTCACATACATAGGTTCTGGTACATGGCAGATGCAAAAGTGAGCTTCTGTAGAATATAACCAGATTGATATGTTGGTCCCTTTCACACCACCTGTGAAGGGTTCCAACTGAAAGTTAAGCATTTTTTGGGAGATAGCTGACTGGGATGACACTGGTGTTACATTGCTTCTGGTGGAGTCAATTATAACCCCTGGTTAATGGGAGTTAAGCTTGGTAGATAGTGTAACCCTCTGGGATTTCCCCCTTGGGGATGGGTAGGAATGTTTCTTGATGAGGGGTAGTCATACAGCCAGCACACTGTCCTTTCTTGGGAGAAAAATTCTTAAAGATAGGCTGTAAATAAAACTTAATGCTACTACCACTGTTGCAACTGAACTAATTATAATTCAGTAATTGGAATTGGGAAAGATAACAGTCCATAAAAAGGGCATATATTAATAATAAGACGCTAGCTTTATTTAGAACGTAATGCTATTATACTGTAAACGGTAGTCGCCAACAAACAAGGAGGTGACATTGTGGCATGATCCAAGTATGGTATGAGCTGAAAATATCTAATTGAGAGATCAGCGCTTGGGAATTGACTACATACCTAATTAGAAATTATTACCCCTATTTTGACATTGGCAGTGGGATGCCCAATGTTGTTAAATATATCATAGGGTGCCTCTATGAGCGCTCCTGTGTAATGTAAGATATATTGGCAGGCAGGAAGTCAATATCGGTTGCAACATATCATGTAAAAATAATCATTTTTGAGAAGTCATTGCTGTGTAGAGTATTCAATTTGCAATTAACTTTTTGAAAATTGAGTTGAATTGTTCTATAAATTAGATAGCATGTGTTGTCATGGGATGGCATCAAACCACCATTTAACCCACAACTGAGAAAGGGCTCTCCAAGGAGTCAGAGAAAATCAAACGCCAAGGCAAAACCAAAGAACTTCCATGGGCTAAAATCTATATATAACTAAATTGTAAATAATATAGACAATATTGATTATATGGCCAAGCTTTATTACACCTGAAAATAAGATAGATGATTGAGATAATGCTATTACTAAATAACCTTCAGGGGAGTGCATAAATTCTGATGAGTGGCAGACTGGAAAGTGCGAAAATCTAGTAGTTCTTATTATTGGTTAGCTTGGTAGAATAAATAAATGTAATTATGTGGATTTTCCTCAGTCCCATAACAGCATATAAGAAAATAGCCTTATCCTCAAAATAAAGACCCCAATGTAAAATCGATAACTGTATCATCATGTTTTCAAATCTCATATTTTTGTCTCTACTCTAGCCAATCCACAGACCATGGGTGGATCACCCACAGCCTCATAAGTGAATTGCCCATAACAGCTCTTTTTTACTTTCACCCAACAGTCTTTCACAATCCCTACTTATACCCCAAATCATCATAATTCTACAACAATTGAACTAAATATGGACAAAAATTATTCTAGCGAGTCCGTCAAGTGGCAAGATGGGATTAGACAACGCAATCCATATAGCCCACCAAAAGATAAACCAGAACCCCCAGCTAATGCTCCAGCCCCACGCATCTTTAAAGATCCTCGGTCACGAATCCGCTGGAAATCTCTATTTTATTTTATTATCTCAGCCTGTGTCGTTCAAAAAATTATTAGCTATATTTATTCCCTTCTCCCTTTTCCTATAAGCATTGTAGCCATACTTGCACTAACCGCAAAACTATCTGAGAGCTGGCTTGATAGTCAAGGGTTTAATACTCTTGTCCGATTTCTTCAGAACCTCATAAACTTGAGTGAAGATCAAATCGATGCTGGTTTAAAGAGAATATGGCACCATGCCTCTCTCCAAGAGCAGGCTTCGCAAGGAACAACAGAAATCAACGATCGCGCTTTCTCCCAACCTTCTAATAGCTGTAAGCAGGGATCTAAAGTGGTTCAACAATCCGAGCGCGACTTGCAAACTGCCCAGGGAATCTTCCTGCGTCAGGCGGCCATAAAGAAATTCATAATTCTGCATGAACGCTCGGAGAATTTGCGTAAGAAGCTTTTTTCAGCCGGATTTCTTGGCAGTAGCGACCAGTATATGTTTAATCCAGCCATAAAATTTGAGTTTAAGACCCATGGGATACTCGGTATTTCCTTCAGTCTCAAAAATTTTGGGGGTTTGGAAAATGAAATAGCGTTATTTCCCGTTACTGGTGTCATGCAAGTCACTGCTCGGGTTGACCTGGGAGACCTTCTTGTAGATGATCCCGAGTATTTTGTCCTTACACATATTTCTATAATTGCAGATGACTCTTGGAAAGAGGTAGTAGTTCTAGAGAACTGATCTACTAACCTTGTTCCTCTTTGGTATTGCTAGCAGCTTATTTATAACGCAGAGCTCTTTAGCGTATCCGTCGCATTCAAGTAGTTTTTGTTTGCTTATAATTTAAACTAAAAGCTCTAGAAGTTTATTCGCCAATTATTATAATTTTCTCTTTGGAGTAGGAAATAGTTCTTTTTACTGTCAACTTCTCCGAGGGAATTTGTGATTGCTCAATATTATATTATTAATGGTTAGATGTCTTCTCTTTTTAAAGTAGCATATTTGTAAAATCATGGGATGTAGGCTGATAATTTATCAACTTTCATCACTCTATGAAATATGAGTAGGGTGATACAGCCCTAAGTATGAGTAATAATGTCATTAATTTACGACATTTTCATTTTATTGAAATTTTAGCACCCAATACTAAATTGAAATGTAAGGAAATATAATTTTTATGTGGTCAGACTCAACTATCATAAAATGTGTATATCGTTTGCTGCATTTTTATTCTGTTGGTTTTATGACAGAAAGGCTAGCTCTTAATTAAATCAGGAAATATTAGACTGGCTAAAAATTGTTTTTTCTTATTTAAATTTGTATTTATATGTATCCAATACAGTAGTTTTCAAACCTGTTGAGATAAATGTGATTTGTCAGTTTAGAACGCATAGGTTCAGTCACATAAAAATTTCAACTGGAACCAGTTGAAGGTCAATTTACTCAATAAAGCTTCCTTTTATCTATAGCCAGAAAACAAAAATAGTCAATCACAACAAAAATAAAGTCAAATACCAAATTCCAAAAATGAGACAGCAAACACATGGGAATCAAATTCAAAACACACACAATCCAGTCACTTCCTGAAGCATTCTACATCAAATTTGATTATGAGTGTGTGATGAATATAATACAAACAGAGAACACATGAGGTTCAGTCACAAAAGTGATGAGCTCAAACACGAAACAACTCATTTTTTTTGAAAATATTGATTATTTTTGGGACTCAAATTTGAAATAGTAGATTTCATGAGTGAATCCACTAAAATCTATTCAGTAAACTACAGCATTATTTTCAATATACGTACATCTAAATTTGGACATTTATGTCTGAGAGAATGTCTCAAAAAGGAGCACACACTTTAATAAAATTAGTTTTCTAGAAATACTTTGCTTTTTTTGTTTTTAATAAAAAATTTACTGCTTCTTGTTTACAATGAGTTTCACTTGTAAAGATAACTTTGATGTTGTCAAGGAGCAGTACCAGGAGCTACTCCAAGTTCAGGCTGCTGATCAAGGGAGTGCAACCACTGTGTTTTCTGTGTACACCCAATTTAATGCAAGTTGTGAGGAGGCTGAGTTGTATGTGTCATCAGGCCCATCCACAGGTGGCTTTTCCAACAGCCAGTATGATGCTCCCCAAGACCAGGCTCTTCCTGCACCTGTGCCAAATTCCAGAGACTGGGCAAATGTGCCCCCCTCCAATCCAATCCAGCTATCACTTGAGAGTTTGGGCCAATCAGAGCAAGCCCTTCCTAATCTGGGTCCCCTTATTTCTGAAGTCTGCCAAAAATGTTGAATCATAACCAATAAAGTGATAGAGAAATTGTAGGCCTAAAGCAGAGAGGCATAAATTTTGCCAAAATTGCCACTTGACTTCAATTTACTGAGGCAGTGATCAGGTGTGAGTTCCAAGCCCTCTTGAAGAGAGGTGATGCAAAGCTGGCCAATAAGCCAAAGAAGCAGATTAAATCCAAGATCAAGAATGCCTATTCTCTAATGCTTGACATCCTCCAGTAGGACTCATACCTCTGATTGACTGAGGTCTGTCACCTACTTGGGCTCCAGGGCATTTTCATTGCCAGCCACACAGTGCAGCTCTGGATGTATGGACTTGTAGTCAGTATCCTGATTCTGACCAATTGGCCAGCCAATGAGTTGGATGATGGATCTTATTTGCCTTATGACTCTGTTATTAGTGCCACCATCACCCACTGCCTGTCCTCTTTTTTGGACAATGTCATATTTATATTATATTATAAATTATCATTACAAGTCCAGGATTATGGTTTCTTGGTAAAAAATAATGCCCCCAAGGGTAAAAAAAAAGAAACAGAGGGGATTGTGATTGGTGCATTCCTTGCAGTTTCCTCAAAAGGGGCTTTATTTTAACAAACCGCAACCAGTTACATCAATGGGTACTGGTACAGAAAATCCTATCTGACCTGCTTGCCACCTGGAGCTTGGCCAGTTCCAGCTTCAAAATCTTCCTGAGCCATCAAATGAAGTGAGCTGAAGTGACCTCTGAGAAGATTCAAGCAGGCAATCATGATGTCTTGATTTTCCCTGCCAGGCATGCTGATCTTCACCTAGGTGATGTGTTGTTATTCAACATTGGGGACATCATCTGTAGGCGCAACCTCACAACCTTCAGCCAGGTAGTTAGTGCGTCCAACGGCCCCACTGTGCTGTTCCCTTGTCAGAAGATCACTTACATGTTTACAAAGATGACCTTCAATGCTCTTGGCAGCAGCCAATCAACAAAGGTCCCACAGCTGCCCTCTCATAATTCCCTGGTGTACAAGCCAATTGCTGTCCTTCCTGAGTTATAATAAAATGTCATATACAATCAATTTCTCCAAGCCAATCAAGGCACTCAATCACTTCTGGGCCCTCCAGCCAACCTAATTTCCAGCCAACCAATCCAGTTGTTTAGAGCCCACCCCCCAGCCAATCAAGTCCTCCCCCCTCAATCCAGCCAGCCAACTAGTTTGCCCCGCCCAATCTCATTTTGCCCAATAAAACTTGCCCCACTGTTGCAACTGAACCAATTAGAGATCAGTATTTGTCTGGGGAAGACAACAGTCCAATAGAAAGAACAATAATGAATAGAATAAGGTATTGCTTATTGTATAATATTGTGATTAATACACTACATGGGGAAAGCCACAAGGCCACAAGGGGGTGGCAAAGGGCATGTTCCATGTAGGGTTTAAAGCCAAGGAATAACTTGTAAGGGGATCAGCAGATCAAATTGGTAGCACTCCTAATTAGGAGAAAGTGCCCACAGTTTGATATTGCCATCAGATTGGTTCATGTCATTATATACATCAAGGAGCAACTCATTGAGCGCCTCCTGTGTATTGTAAGAAACGTTGGCAGGCAAGCCCAAAAACTTGGTTGTAATACCCCTTGCCCCCTGCTTATTGTCAGACACCAGGATTGAAGTCTGCAGAAGATCTGGGAAGGTCCACACAAACAACTTTTGTGTGGAAATGGTATTTCAGGGGCACAAGCAATTGTGGTGAAGCTTCTTGGTGTTTCCTTGAGCATCTTTAAGTTGGTAAGTGTGGTTGTCATAGACTGCAGCTATCTTGAAGGGCCCCAATTGGTTGGGTTTTAATTTTACTGAATTGGGGTTGAGGGTGTAGTTGGGGTCACCTACAGCATATCTGTCCTCAAGGTGTTTTGTCCCTCCCTCAATTTGCTTGTGTTCAATTTCTTGGGCTTTGGCACACCACTGGCTCAGGCATGGAGTTGTCAACAGGGGGCTTTCTGGGAACTGTAGAACATAAATTCCCTTGTTCAACTCCTGTCAGACTATCCGGCATTCCAAAAGCCAAGGCGCTGGGGCTGAACCTGGTGCCTCTGTTGATTCTCGCTTGTAAAATAAGTAGAGCAGTGGGCAGGTGTTCAGTCCACACAGTATTGGGGTGCTCCTGTAAGAGCTTGGCAATCAGTTGAACCAGTGAGCCATTCAATTACTCTAAGTGTCCATTGGCTTGCAGATGGTAGGGAGCCATGACTATTTGCTGGAGGACATTCTTGGCGCAGTATGCCTTCATGACATGTCCAACAAGTTTGGGGCCACCATTTATGATAAGACGTTTGGGTTGCCCAAAGCAGGCCACAATTTCCTTGCCAATGAAGTAGGTGATGGTGATGGCAGTGAGATTAGTGATTGCCCATGCTACTCTCCAACAGGTGAAGTAGTCAATGGCTGTTATGATGTACTTCTTCCTCAGTCTGTCTTTGGGGAGGGGCCCAAAAATATTGAGGGCCCACTGATCAAAGGGTTCCATGACTTTAATGGGCAGGACAGACTTGGGGGTGCAGGTTTAGACGTGTTCTTTTCATACAACACACATGTTTTGAGGAGTTTCAAGATGTCTTGGCACATACGCAGCCACCAAACCTTACATTTGATGATCTCAAATATGTTATGTCTTCTGATGTGACCCAAGGTGCAGTGATAATGTAGTATGGTGTTGCCCCATTGTGTGATGAGAATGTAGGGCGTCTTTTCACCTGTCTCTGCCCAGCGGCAGACGTTGCCAGCATTGGTGGTTAATTGACTTTTGTTGTCCTTTAGCTTGGAGATTGTTACCAAATTAAGGCCTTTGTAACAAGTTGCTTCAGGACGGAGGTAAAGCATTGGTTAATCTGAATCCAAGCCATTGTCCCTGGTGATAGACGCTACATAGAGCCTTGAGAGGGCGTCTGCTATGACAAGTTCCTTCCCAGGATTGTACTCAATACACAACTGTTAGAAGGATAGACACTTGACCCAGCCTACTTGACAGTGTTTCAAGTGAGACTGTGTGTTTAAGTATTGGAGTGACTTGTGATCTTTCAGAACGTGGGTTGTAAAGGTGGCCCCTTCCGGGTAACAGCGCCATTTCTCAACACAGTGCATGATTGTTGCTAATTCTTTATCATGTATGGGATAATGTTGCTCTGAGTTGGTGAGCTTCCTGGATTCATATGCCATGGGAAGGAAGACACCCTTGCCAGTTTTTACCCGTAGCACACCCCCTATGGCTCTGTTAGAGGCTTAGTCTCAAGTCTGTACTGACAGTTCTATTTGGGGAATTGCAATACAGGCGCAGTTGTAAGTCTTTACTTCAACGTTTTGAAGGCTTGATCTTTGAAAGGGGTCCAATGAAGGCGCTGTGTAGTGTTTAGCAGCTGAGTGAGGGGTTTAATTAGTTCCCCACAATTGGGAATTAACTTGCGCACGTAGGCAACCATGCCTAAGAAGGTACATGCCTGGCCTGCATTAGTGGGAGACGGCATGCTGGTGATTTCCTTGATTTTGAAAGGGTTGGACCTTATCCCTTAGGCAGAGATGATGTTCCCAAGGAAAAATAGCTCTGACTTGAGGAATTTGCATTTGGAAGGCTTAGCCTTTAACTGGTTTTTCCAAAGGGTGTCAAGAACAGCATGAAGGTGTTGGAGATGCGTGGTTTGATCTTGACCAGAGACAATAATGTTTTCAAGGTACACAACAACACATTTTCCTATTAATTCCTCAAATGCTTGGTTCATCAACATGCTAAAGATGAAAGGAGTGTTAGTCATTCCAAAGTTCATGACCTGGCACTCAAACAACCCGTAGCGTGAGTGGAATGTAGTTTTTGCCTCATACTCTGGTGCAATGCGGATCTAGTTGTACCCTGCTGTGAGATCAATCTTGCTAAAGACCTTTGCACCTGCAAGCGTGTCAAACAGTTTGTCAATCAATGACAGGGGTATTTATTCTTAATGGTCACCTCATTTAAGGCACGTTAATCTGTGATCAAGCAAAGGGACCCATTCTTCTTGGCTATGAAGAAGACAGTAGACCTGTATGGCAAGAGCTAAAAACAGATAAATCCCTTACTGAGTGCGTCTACAAGGTGCTGGTGGAGGGTCTCATATTCTTTTGGTGTCAGGCAATAGAGAAGGCGTGCTTTGGGAAGAGAACCTTGCAATCAAACAGCTTGCTAAATCTCCCAGGGAGGAGGTAGTTGGTCCAGTGTTTCACTGAAAAGTCCTTATATTCTTCAAGAAGTGTGGCACTTGCAGGTGGAGGTTAAGTGGTCAAGGGGAGGGCTGCAGGTGGTTCAGCACAGATAACTTTGACTGAGCATTAGTTAAAGTCTAGTTTCTCCCCTTGAAATCATACAAGCCCGTTTCTGTTATTCTGACAAAAACAGTATTGTGAAGTAACTTGCTCATCTTGACATGATATATCTGAAAACCCACCCCATTTCTGTTGAGGATGATTACAGACGTATCCCAGTAGATGTAGGAGCGGTTGTGACAAAGCCAGTCAAGGCTAGCAATGAAATTATGGCTGAGCTCTGCCATGATTGGCCCAGAGAGTTTAACCTGGATGTTCCCCATTTTCATAGAAAAGGGTACCGTCTCATGTGTAATTGCCACTCTATGGGAATCAGCTACATGTACTGCCTTGAACCTGCTTGGTACTCAGTCTAGTTGTTGAGAGTCAGCAAACGCCTGGTCAACCATAGTGTGATTGGCCCCAGTATCTACCAATAGTTTGTGGGTGTTCCCAAAAAAAACAGAAGAAATAGGCCAAACAGGTTATTTTATTTGAAGAGTGGCTTGCTTGGAGAACAGGGTCATTGCTGTGGACCTGGAATACGTCAAGGGTTTCAACTTCATGCACACTGTATTTACAGGGATTTTTTGCAAGGAGGTATTGAGAGTGAGGGTCAAGTGGTGTTGTAGAACCTCTTGTAGCTACAACCCCCAGACTTTTTTCTGGTCCTCAATTTGCGCTAGTTGGAATTTTCCCTTGCGGGGACAGTTAACCCCATTTTCCTGTTAGCGGGGCTGGCAGGGGCCTAATTGGTTGTGGGCACTGCCAGGTACAGGACAAGGTTGAGGTGGAGAATCATTTGTTCAGAAAAAGCCCATCAAAGCCTGGTTGTTGACCTCCAAAATGGCCTTGTAACAGTCATCAATGGAGGTGCAGCAACCTACATGGACCCGCTTGCAGATATGGGGTTTGAGCCCATTGACTATCAAGGTAAGAAGCTTAGAGTTCCCATTAGTCACGGCTTCTGGGGCGGCGGCAAGAGCTTGTTGCCAGGCGGCAAGATATTTAGTAATGGAACCAGTCTGTTTAATATCCAGAAGGGAAGTTCCCACCACAATAAGAGAGAAGGTTTTGCTATAGCGGTACTTTGCGACATCCCTAGCCATCCAAGTGACATCAATTTTTTGGCTGGCCCAGTTGGTAAACCATACTGCAGCAGGCTCCGCAAGGCACCCAGACGCAGTAGCAACCCACATGAGCTCAGGTACTTGATAGATACAGAGGCAGGTTTTAGTAGAGTGGAGCCAACTGACAATGTCAGCCCCTTTGACACCACATGCAAAAGATTCAAGCTGGAGGTTGAGCATGCGTTGAGAAAGGTTTGACTGGGGCAGGGTGAAGCTTGTGTTGCGCTGCCCAAGGTGGAGTCAATTATACACACTTGTAAGTACCAGTTGATCTTGGTAGATGACATACCTGTCAGGAATGTCCCCCTTGGGGATTGGCAGGAAAGTCTCTTGATGGGAAGTAGCCATACAGCCTGTACTCCATCCTTTCTTGAGGGAATTTTTTTATGTAGGTTGTGAAGCTACTGCTGCTACCACTGTTGCAACTGAACTAATTAGAGTTAATTATTTGATTGGGGAAGACAACAGTCCAATAGAAAAGACAAAAGTGAATATAATGAGGTATTGTTTATTGTAGAATATTGTGATTAATATACTACATGAGGAAAGCCACAAGGCCACAAGGGGGTGGCATAGTGGCATGTTCCATGTAGGGTTCAAAGCAAAGGAATATCTTGTGTGGGGATCAGCAGGTCAAATTGGTAGTGATCCTAATTAGGATAAAGTGTCTGCAGTTTGATATTGCCATCAGATTGGTTAATGCTGTTAGATACGTCGAGGGGCAACTCATTGAGCGCCCCCTGTGTATTGTAAGATACGTTGGCAGGCAAGTCTGGAAACTTGGTTGCAACACCACCCTAATAACTTCTATTTTTTTAATTTATATTGGTTTAACTTTTACGTATTTTTTATTGTTATAAAATATAATTTACATTTAACTATAGTAATAGTTGATTTTTACCATGCCATAAGTTAAATTTGACTGCTTTGATATGTATTAATTATGTTGTTTTATATTAAAACTTTAATATATTTGAAGCGCTACAATAAAGTGAATTCAAAAACAACAAGTGCTATGGATAAGCCAATTGGAATGGGCAATATTTTTTCTGTCATTGTGCTTGGCTAAGACCAGACATGCCTCAGTTATTGCACCCAGTTTAGCTTAATGAAATAAGCCTGTTAAAAATAGGACATGTCTTTGTTTGAAAATTGGCACGCTAACTTGTGGTCAATCTAGCACCAGACCACTAGGTTCTCTGGTGCTAGATTGATCACAAGTTGGTGTATCAATTTGCAAACAAAGACATGTTCTATTTTTAACAGGCTTATTTCATTAAGCTAAACTGGGTGCAATAACTGAGGCATGTCTTTCTTAGCCAAGCACAATGACAGAAAAAATGTTGCCCATTCCAATTGGCTTATCCATAGCACTTGTTGTTTTTAAATTCACTTTATTGTAGCGCTTTGAATATGTTAACATTATAATAGAAAACAATAAAATCAATAAAAATAATTCATCACACCGCATATATTGCTGAACTGTATGATCTGCATATAAACCCTGAGTGTGATAATTTTTTAATAAATATGTACTTTGGGTTGTAATTGGCATGCTGATTCAAGAGCAAATAATGTTACACTTGGACAAAACCTGTACTTGAAAAAAATATGTTGTTCATGATACTAATAATGGGTTGGTTTACGCGCTCTGAAATATAGGATCTACATATAACCCATGAAAGTGGTTATCTTTTAATAAATATGTACTTTGGGTCAAACTTGGTTTACTGATTTGAGAACAAATCATGTTTTACTTGGAAAAAACATGTATATGGCAAAATATATTGTTCACAATACTAGGAATGAGTTGGTATATACAAGAAATATACATAATATCCATATTAAATGAATAGTATTACTTAAATCTAATAAATAAATTCATAAATATATTCATTGATATATTTATTAAATCTCTATTAAATACAATAAAATGGATATAGCTTATTGGGATATTTTATTAGTATAAAAGGGGTTGGGGTAAGAACAAGGAAAACATGTTGGAATTAGAGGTGATGATCAAGGAGTTTAACACAACGGTGGCTAAAATTAAGGAGGTCAATAAAAAGGTGAAGGATATGCTAAAGAAGGTGGTGTTAGAGGGCAAAAAACTAGACAAACTTACTGTAAAGACTGTGAAGAAGAAGATACCCAATACTACCAACAAACTTACAACATGGCTCCTAAATGTACAAAAAATGTTCTTGCTGGCCTAAAGTTCAAGCCACAAGGGTTCACAACCGTGGAGGTGTGGTCAAAAGATCCCAAGATATTTTTAGCAACTAAAAATAAAAAGAAACAAAAACCAACAGAAGAAACCCAGGAACCAACTAGTGACAAGTCCTATGAAGCAACCCCTGTCAAGGGTGCAATAGGTAAAGATATAGAAGAAGGTAAAAAATAAAACATCAAATAAATAAAAAGATCTTACTAACTTTTTTATTTAGAAGAAACAGAAAGAGAAGTTTGCCAGTATCTAAGGTCGTACATATTGCAAACATTCTACAGCAACTATGTCCCCCACATAGGGTGTCATCTGGTCCTGACGCCAGCTGCTGCCTCTGAAATGATTAATAAATTAAAAAAATATTTTATGAAACAAGAACAAAATTACATCACTCCAACCAAAGCAAGACAACCCCAAATGGTGGGTCCTGGCTTTGGCCGCAGCCTCCAACTTGCAACTTGACCAGTATGTTCCAAATATTGACTTCTGCAAGCTCTTTGTCATGCTTGTCTGGGACTTTGTCAGAACCATGCCATACCAAAACTTACCCAAGATAAAGAGAGGACAAGAAAAAGTCTGTTTCTGTTTTCTAACCAAACACACAATATCCAACATTCTAAAAAAATTTAAAAAAATAACCAAGCTTAGCTATAGTTTGTCTGTTGTCCTGCCCGCTGTTGTGGGCGTTCTTGGAGATTTCAGAGCCTCCTGGTTCTCTAACAAGACTGAAATACTGCCAACAATGAAAAACCTTCACCACCATGTCTTTTAAAAATAAAATCAGTACCCTATACAATAAATTTTGTGAGTTCCCAGCCTGTTTGCAGGGCAGAGACTTCACTTGATTGTTTACCTAGGTTTTGTTATACTGATGGGGATTAAAGCAGAAGCACACAACCTGTCTGTTGTAATAATAAAGCTGGATGAAATTTGTTATTTATTAGATAGAAAAAAATTGCCACTGGATACAGCTCAATAGATCACATTATTCAGGATTCAGTTATTCTTGCCGCCACATATGAAATGGCAGCTCCCCTGGAAAAAATCCTCCTAGTCAATTGTATCACAGTGCTTCTTTACTCAAGCCACAGCAATCTATATAGTACAGGGTCAATGTCAATATATGTGTTGGCAATAGAAATTACTATTTTATTCAATGCAAAGTCCTGGAATTCCGCTGCTCCCACCCCCAATAAAGCTCTAGACTCAAATAAAAGTTTTAAATTTTTTATATATAATTTATTTGCAATATAATCCAATCAAACCATTTATATTCAACAAATAAATATACAATAAAAATAAATATTTCCATATGTTCATTCATTTATTATTCTTTGCTTTGTTAATTTTTATTACACATAACAGTATATAATTAGAATCATATAAAGAACATGAAAAAACTAGCCCAAATAAAATCATAATAAAAAATATAAATATTATTGTGTTATTTGTTCATTTATTCATTCAATTAGCTTTGCTTTGTTAATTTTTATCATACATGACAGTATACACAAATGAATCCCAGAAATAAAGTCAATATAAATTAACCTAAATAAAAAATATTAGAAAATAAAATGCAGAAAACATTCAGAATAACAAAGTCTTTAATTGATTGGCTGCTTGAAGAGGCACACAAGGAGAAAAAAATCCACATAACCATAGAATTTGGCCACAGTTTCAGCTGGAAGGGTATGGACACTGTCCTGCATAAAATTAAACAAATTCTCAGGCCCAGGTGGGGCCCCTTTTTTGACTACTTGCTTGAGCCACCCAAAGACCTCCTCAATTGGGTTGAGGAATGAAAAATAGGAGGAGAGGAAGAGATGGCGCAAATTGAATGAGGCCAATTGTTGAGAGCCAATTTTCACACCAGGCTCAATCACTGGGAACTATTAAGAATTTCTGCCACCTTGTGGAGCCCAACATTATTCAATACAATAACATTGATGAAGCCTGGGTTTGTGCACCTCAGGTGCTCCCAAACCAATCAGAGAAGTTCCAGAAAGGTCCCACTGCTATGAGAACCCTTAATTATTTGATATAACTCAATGCCAAGGGGACCAATAAGGGCTATCATTGAGTAGGCAACAGACCGGACAGCTGCACGCTGGGACATGCCGTTTTTTTGCCTTTGAGGACATACTCATACTCATTGCGCATTATGATGCAAAAGAGGACTCATCAATGTAGAAGAACTTCACAGTGCTTTTCTCCTTGAGAGCAATAATTGTTTTGGAATAGTTGTGACGGTACTCATTGTTGTCTGTGCTATTTTGATTGTACAAAGAAACCCCAAGTTCCTTTCAGGAGAATCTCAGACTCTTTACAGCACAATAGAATGTGAAAATTGAGGCTTAAATCCCAAAATTTGACTCAATCATTGACTGAATATTTTTCAGTTCAAGATGAAATTACACTTGATTCACTGTTGGATGGCCCACAAGTGTTCTTTAACCAATAGAACTCGTTTGCACTTGGATTTCTCTGGAAAAAATATGACACCCATTTTAGTTAGGTTTTACAGAGTCTATGAGCGGTTTTATCCAAAATCCTGACAATGCCTGCAGCCTTTTTGTAGTCTGGTATTTTATCTATGAGCCTCAAAAAGGTCTTGAGTGTGGCTTCAGGAATGAAGTGATATTAGATCTTTTTGGAAGTAGAAATTGAATCTACAAGACCAGGCATGACACAGGACATGGACACTTGGCTGTAGAATGCAGCAATCTTTTTCAGCACCTTCTTCCCTTTTGTTGTTTGGAAATACTAGGGCTGGTTGTTCTTATCCCTCCTTTGGTATCACTAAAGTAGAGCTTATATGATGTGTCAAGGACTGACTTTATCTTCTTCATGAAAGTGGCCAGAACATTATTGCAGCAGTATACAGGGTCATATAAAAAAGACACTCTCTCAGTGGTAATGTCATTTACTGTTCTGGTTATGGATCTTTGTGTATTTTCTGGTCAGCTTCTGGACCCTGGAATTTATGCTTCATGCCCTTGCACTCTGTTCCCCTTGAGCTGGTTGTCTCAATGCAACCTCACTATTAAACTCTCCTCTCTTATCTTTTTCCTGAGTAGGCACTTGCATTGCACTAACTCAATTCTTTAACCCACAAGGGTGCTCACATCTGTGGCGTACTCCTTTGGCACCTTGGCTCTGTTGTTGTGAATCTCTCATTTTGGTATAAAGTAAAATAAAATTAGAACAGTTAATCTATATAATTTATTTATTGAAATTTTATCTGTCCATATATAGTAGTCTAAAGACTTAAAGTCACTACTGTTTATTTCAGATTAGGTTAAAAATTTCTATATTAATTATTTTTGGTTGTAAATGTACACTGTTAATTGGAAGTATTGATTAATTTGATCTTTTTATTAATTTTAATCTCAAAACAGACACTCAGAATATTTATTCCCTTTTTTATTTTAGATTTTATTTTTAATTAGAACAAGATATTGTAATAAATTCAACTGAAAAAGTTGGATTCCAAAAAACCCCTATTAGATAACAATTTTTTCTTTTTTCTGTTATTCAGCCAATCATCTCTCTCCTTTCATATTTATTATGAACTTTTTTATATTTTTTCTAAATTCTTTTATAATAGCTCACTGAGATTTATCTTGGTTTTCAAAAAAAACTACAATAAAAGAGTAAAAACAAAAAAAAAACCCCAGTTTGGCATAAAAATCAACATTTTGAAATTTGATTTTAAATTACAAAAAAATAATTTTTTGTGTGAAATCATTTTTTCTTGTTGTTTGAGGAAATGCTTCAGATAAGCTTTTTCCAGATTATTTTACTCTCATTTGTCATTTTTCTGACCTTATGCAATAGTTACCAGAATCTGTGATTGTCTCTTGCCCGTAACTAGTTCTTGTTGGCTATGGTCTCTGTAGTTTAGGGCCTGACCTGATCTACCTTGCCAAATGCCTTTGTGACAAGGTAAAGCACAGATCTCATTTGTCATAGATAATAGCAATATTATAGATTCAGTTATTTGTGTTGTTTGTTTTAGTTGTTATTGGGGTTCATTGTTGGATTGAGTTTATAACTTTTGTAACTGAGTTCCATGTATTCATAAAAAACATAGTAAACATAGTAGATGTGTTCTGTGACTGAAACTCATGTGTTCTAGTGTTTGGTACATTTGTTTTTGAATCATTAAGCATTTGTCCCCAGTTTGAGTAGGTTGTTGTATGACTGGACATTTTTGTCAAATAACACACATTTTTGTTAAATTAGCTTCTATTTAGATCTATCAAGTTGAAATTCTTTTTGTGACTAAACCTATGTGTTCTAAACTCACTAATATACATTTATCTTAACAGGTTTGAAAACTACTGTACTAATTATACTAAGGCTATATAAATATTACTAAACATCATCTTTAACTGCTAAATAAAGGCAATATTAAAGTAAAAATGTTAAGTGTAAGGTTAAAATCTGTGTTTATTAAACTAATATAAGTTGATAATAAGTGTCAAGATTTTGTGGTCTTGAGAAATTGTTTTTATTAAAGGACATTGTATAAAAAATGTTGATAGGGGACTGTATGGCAATAGTCTGTAGCTATCAATCAGGTTTTGTGGTACAGCTACAGCTTGGAAGAGTCCTGTGGGCTGTAGGAGAAGATACATGGTTCTGCAAGTAGACAATGGCGCTCTCTACTTGGATACTTCTGACTACTAGGCTTTGGCTAGTAGTGATACAATAGATAGAGATCCTTAATCTCTAATCCCAATGGTAAATATTCTGCTCAATCTCTAATCAGGAGAGCACTTTATATAGGGTGAATAAGCCCTCCTGCCAGATTGTAATCTGACGCATCTAACTTTTACTAGTCAGTCTATCTGTTCCCCAGACTGCTAGTTTCAGCTCCCAGAGTTAGGCAGCCATGCTGGTCTGGCATGAGACTTCAATAAATTACCGGATTTCAGCTTATCTCATCAGTCTATTGGCAGCATCTAGTCTGCAGTTTATGCATGTGCAAGTTTAGTTACCCTGTCAACTGGGTTTTTGCATCATCCATTATTCTTCTAAACAATATTTTATATTGGTCATAAAATTTGAGGTGTCTCCAAGCGCAAATGTTTGGCATTAATCATCTTGCATTATTATTCATGGGTATTCTGTCTTATTGGCTGGATAACGTTCTGTGCTTGTGGCCTGGGACATCAAGCCTGTTTGCTCAGGTTCAATCCAATGGACAGACCATTGTCAGATCAGAATCAATCTTTTGAGTAATAATCAATGTACTGATTAGCCAAAGCCAGGAGCGGGATAAGCTGATGCTTCTACAAGCTTGCTAGCTGCATGACAATTGGCTGTCTAACCAATCAGCCAGGAGAATAATGATCAAGTTTATTATATTATTCTGGAGTCTTGACAATAAGCCTGAATAATTCAGCTCAATAATTTCATAGCAATTGTAATGTAAAAATTAACTTTAGGAGTTTATTTTCAAATTGTATCAATGAGTGAGTTTCACCAACTCAAAAGCAAATAAAGTAAAGCTTTAATTTTGTAACACAATAAGAATATAGTTTACTCAGACTTTAATAAATTTATATTTGACTTTTTTTAAAAAAAATTGGTTCAACTCTGAAAATTATAGCAAAAAATATGTTTATAGTTTATTTAACTTGAGAATGTGTGAGTTAAAAATGAAAAAAGTAACAAATTGTTTAAAGATAATACTAATTTTTGGATTAGTTGTTACAGTTTTATATTATTAATCATTTAAACTATACACTAAAAATTAACTTGATTGAAAAGAAAACTAGGTTAATTAAAAAAGATGTTATTAAAATTAGATATATAAATATTAGTTTGAGTAAGAGATAAGTGGCTTGCACATTTCAATTTTATTTAGTTTTAATTACAATAATAAAAAAGGCCACTTAGATGAATTTTCCTGATTCAAACAAATACAAATTATTTTGAGATGAACCTTGCTTATTAATTTATAATTTCAATTATAATGTCAATGAAGTAAACTATTAGTAATAAAATTGGGACTTAATAAATTATTTTTATAAAAATCTAAGTACCTAGATAATATTTGCAGATAATTCAGATTAAATAATACTAAACATTATAATACTAGATTAAAATACATCTCAAAGTACTAAAATTAAGCTCAAAATAAAATCAAAGGCCTGTTCTCTTTATAATCTATTCAAATTCATACTTAGTACATATAAAAAATAAAGAACACCATATCTTTGTACTGTAAATTCAGAACCTGAACGTAAAAATGTGGGATTGTCAAATCCTTGGTCCAAATTTTGATCACTTTTGCAAGCAACTCAGCTGAGTGAAAATTAAAATATTTAATAAAAGCAACCATTTAATTTGACTTTTTTTGATTTATTTAAATTGGCAAATTTTGAATCTCTTGAGCAGATAACTCAACTAACAAAATACAAAACATAACAAACAAATGTGGGATACATGAATCAGAAATGTGGGATTCTAATGTACAATTTGAGATTTCCTGTATTTCAAACAAATCATAGACATCATGTAAAAATTAACAAATCTGAAATTGCGGGATTATCAAATCCAAGAACCAAGTTTCAAATTATAATTGTGAGGAATTTGAAATAAATATAATTTATAGGCATCTCAAAAAGGATGCTAAAGGATATAGAGTGGATTTGTGCTAATTCTTTTAGAAATCATAGGCATTCTCAAAAATCACCCTATTCCAACTTAGGACGGCTAAAATTTAGATCCTACTATTCACCAACTTAACATACTTAACAATAAAGTAGACTAAAATATACACGTCTCTTTTTGAGTTTAAAAAATTTTAATAAAAATTTATTATGTCTTCTTTCAACAACAACCAAGTCAACAAGCTGTTCCCTGGCCTTGACAAAATCATTCAGGGCTACACTGGGTCTCTTAACGGTGAAGCCTCCCTCTATGGCCACTCCCAACCTGCAGGCCTCTCCACAAGCACTACCCAGGAGTGTGCTCTTTCTCCTGCAACTTCCAGCATGGCCCTGTTTGCCCATCACGCACAGGAAGATGCCAACCCAAACCCTGTATCAACAATGGCATCTGAAACCAGCCATTTGAGCCATTGGGTCACTCAGAGAGCCCAGAACCCCAAAACAGCCAATCAGATGACATTGACAAGTTTCCAAGATAGACACTTCCCTCCCCCAGCCAATCAGCCTGTAAGAAGCAGAAGAAAATTAATCACTCTGGAGATTGTTCTCAAAATGGTTGAAAAGCAAGAGAAGCTTATGTCCCTTGGGGAAATTGCAGCCGCAATAGGGTTTGCAAAGTCCACTGTGGCTGCAACCCTGCAAGCCCACACCAACTGTGGCCCCCTATCAAGAAGACCCCAACTGGTGCCCGTACTTTGACCTAAGGTGACACAGCCTATCCCCTTATGATGGCTATTATGAAACGTGACCCGCAGATGCCCCTATTTCAGGTACAACTCCAGTTGGGACTCCACGGCATCTTCACCAACAAAAGAACGGTAAATTTGTGGATGCACAGAGTTGTGGTTGCTTCTAGAATCTTGTCCAATCAAGTTCTCAGTGGCCCCATTTTGGTGGATACTGATTCCTACAATTCAACTATTATTAATTTTATCAAAGGAAGGGCAATGAGGGCCTGTAATGAGGTCATCTTTCTGTTGTATGCTAAGATATCTGCAAGTATTCAAGACTATGGAGAAAGGTGTATCCAGTCTGATGTGTACAAGTGCAGCCCAATCTTGTATTGTTTTGTTGGGTTTTATTGGCAGTTTCCCCATTGGGTGTTAATTATTACTTGGCAATATCAAACACTGCAGATTGTAAGGTCTTGCCCATAATGGTGCAAGGTTATAAACTAAAGCATACAAAGCATTGGGATTCAAATTTAAAATATATAAGAATGTAGGTACTGTCTGTAAGATGATCTTACAGAAACCCGCTAAAAACCTATATTGTGTCACAAATGGAGTAATAGAGTTTAAAAACCCTAGGCAAAGAAGATAGAATAAGGTGTTCAATAGTGAACAATTTGTAACTAAAGGAATATTGATATTAGGATATTCTTCATCTGCAAATTGATACATATAACTATTGAAAGATTCTTTAAGAGAAAAAAATGGATACAACAAGCCTAAGGCTTGTTGTTTTACAAGTTTCATTTGGTTTAAAGAAAAGGCTAAACTAAGAAAATGAATTTAAAAAAACAAAATTCTAAAAATTACAAATTTGAAGTTTAAAATTGTAAAAGTTGAAGGGGAAGAAATCACTTAGAATTTTGGCTTAAAGCCTACTCTTCAAAAGCCCTTTATTTATAGAAGAGAAAGCCTTTTCAGTTGGACCATGATCAACAGGAGGAGCAGCCAAGAGGAGGAGCAACTGGAGAAGTTGGAGACAATCAGGTTCAAAAAAAGGAGAAACACAAAGACCAGTTCAAGTTTGATAGGCAGAATAGGCTGGGGAGAGCGGCAACAACTTGAAAAAAGGAGTTTCAAAAGGTAAGCAAAAAGTAGAATAAATCTAACTTAAAGTAGAGAAATATACGCTATTTGAATAGCTGGGAAGACAGTGGGTGACAACTGCGTCAATTCAAACGCAAATTGAAGAGAAAAACAAGGTAATTAACTTAAAATACTTAAATATTAACTTCTAATTTAAAATTCCAAATATTAAAAAATACCGAAAGCTTAAAAATTGAAATTAAACATCAAATATGATAATTTAGAGAGCCTGCCCTTTGGGGCAGGGCATAACACAGATGGGTATGCCTACCAGACGGAGCTCAAGGCCATGCTGGAGGAGTGGGCCACACAAAACACTGTGCACACAGTTGTACTAAGTGTGGAGATGGAGCAGTGGGAATGGGCTACCCAAGAAATCAGGGCTGTGGGGCATACTTGTTGGTCCTACCCCATCAACTACTCTGATATGCATCATGAAGATGTATGTCTCTACAATTTTGGTTCTGCCCTCAGGCGCTTAAAGCCTGCCACCTACAATAAACTATACACCCAAATTGATAAGGGGTATGAGCTTTTCCCTTCCGCGTCCGTCCAGGACTTATTTGATTCCATCATATTCTATGCTTTTTATAGTGATAAGTCCAGAAAGGACTCCTGCCTCCCCCTCACGCCAGTCCATCCATTTTGTCAAGCCAGTATATGTGACAACAAAAATTCAAGCAATTGAAGCAATCAGCTCTTGCTGCCCCTTCCTAGTCAACAAACCCTGCCTCCCCAACCCCCCATCAAGCCACCTGCCTTCCAACCCTGACTCCCAAACTACCACCTATTCCTTCACCACTATCTTTGATGCCGCCCCTTTCACAGGCGCAGATGAAGGCAATGTTCATTCTGCCCATTCCCTCCTCTTCCCGTCCTTTGATTAGTAAATAAATCTTTTCTTTGTGAAAACTTATTAAAATTGATATCTCTCTTTCAATTCATAATTAATAATATTTTCTTTTTACATTATCAGCATTTCCCATAATTAATACAATTTTGTACATTTTACAAATAGCTTAAAATTATAGCATACATATTTTTCATCATCATTAATAAATTAAAGACAATAAACGTAAATATTGCATTAAAATATTGCAATTAGATGTCAACTCTTGATATTTAGAAATTATGTGCATAACTTAAAGCATTTTGTTTAATAAATATCACTTTAAACTAGGCCTTTTTCATTGTAATTTATCTAAATGGACTATGTTTATATTAGAGAGCCCTTAACACTTAGTACAAATATTAATACATTGTGCATTTTACAGCCTGTATATTTACCTATTGGTAATAATTCTGTAAACGTTTCAGTCAGATTTTGTGAGGTCATAATTATGTAATGTGTTAATAAATTACATTATTATTACCTTACAAAATCTGACTGAAACGTTTACAGAATTATTACCAATAGGTAAATATACAGGCTGTAAAATGCACAATGTATTAATATTTGTACTAAGTGTTAAGGGCTCTCTAATATAAACACAGTCCATTTAGATAAATTACAATGAAAAAGGCCTAGTTTAAAGTGATATTTATTAAACAAAATGCTTTAAGTTATGCACATAATTTCTAAATATCAAGAGTTGACATCTAATTGCAATATTTTAATGCAATATTTACGTTTATTGTCTTTAATTTATTAATGATGATGAAAAATATGTATGTGTTAAAGATAGTACTATAAAAACCAGTTTTTTGATGTAATTCAAACAAAATGTCAACTATCTATAACTTGATTAACAAATTAGAAGTACACCTGCAAAAGGTTGTTGAAATAGAAAAAAATATCAGGGAAATAATGACAGGAAAGCTGGGTGACAAGGGCCAGCCACTAATCCAGTCAAAAGAAAAGGCTATGAACAAACTAGGAAATATTATAGACAAAAAGAATAAAAAAGCATTACTAAATCTCCGGGGAAAAATTCTATCAAGTCTGAAGTTCAACAATGCGGCCTACAATTTGTGGGAGTTCTGGCAGGGGGCCAAAGAAAATAATAAGATCAAACTTATCAAAGGAAACAAAGTTTCAAAGGAAATTAACACCAATGAAGAGGAAAATAATCAAATGAAAACAGACAAAAACAAAACACAAGCAAGAAGCAGGAGCGCTTTACAAAATACAGAAACTTTATCAAATGAAAATCAAGAGGAAGCACAAGTTGCAAGAAAAATAAGAAAAATTAAGCCCAGGAAAATTAGTAAAGAGCAGCCAACACTCTTGAAGTTTGCCAAAGTGGCGCCTGTGGCTGAGGGGGCCACAAGGGAAACAATTAGTAAGTCTTTTTATGTTTTACTTATATTTATTTTAGTCATCACCAGGAATGGGGATAAGGTTGCGGAAGTGGCAGCTTATACGCCAAGTTGGTTTTACTGGGGTTACCAGTCACTGGTAGCCCCTGTAAAACAAATAAATAAAAACCAAATACATAAAAATATTCAACAGAATATGTTTAATTTTTCAAGTAGTGAAGCTAAAAATAGGAAATATTTACCACCCATTGGGTGCTTGCCGTGGTTGAGAAAAGAATATGAAATAGGATCAAGTATCAACTTCAAAGAAATGAATGAAATTTGTGGAGATATCAAATTAAACTTTGATGAATATATATATAAAAAATTCAAAGATTCTTCTTCACAAACATCAACAAATATGAAAAGAATTTAATAAAAACTGACTTACAAATTGGAACTGAATATTTGAAAACTGCAATTTTTAATGAAGTATTTAAGGTACTATCAAATAAAGTTGGGGATGCAGTCCCTGTGAATAATTTTAAACCTTTATTAATATTGTTTGCCAAGGCCTGGGAGGCTGATTCAAGTCAGGCGCCCCTGGAACCCTCTTCAAGTTCAACCAAACATCCTATATCAATAGGTTAGTCCAAACATTTAAAAAATTATGCATGTTCTCAGAAAAGTATACCTTGCAAAGAATCCACATTGTGGTATACCTGGGAATCCTCCTCCACTGCATATTAAAAACCAACATCAAAAAGTTGGAGGATGTACCTATTCAAATGGATATTTGCCGTGTAGCTCTCAACTGCCAGAAGACACCACGGGGATATAGGACAGTTGAGCATGTTCTTTATGACTCATTTGCATTGGCAACGTTATACAGATACTATGTGCCCCCCAAAAAACCTACTAGCCAATTCACTCACCTGCCTTCCTTTTATCAAACAATCAACAACCACCGGGGTACAGGGTGCCACCACTCTAGCAATTGCATCCAGGGTTGTCCACCACGTACAGAAGAGTATGTGGATCCAATTAGACGTATTAGCTGAAAACTTAATTTTGGGGTATAATTCCCTGGAATAATTGCATCCCCTTTGCAATCAACATTCCCCCAATAAATATTTTCCCCTTGCAAATTAAATTTTTTTTAACTTTTTATATTTTAATACTAAAATTTTAATATTGAACTATGTAATATTAAAATTTCACTATAAGAATTTAAATATTACATATTTCAATACTAAAAGTTCAGTATCTAAAAGTTAATATTAAAATTTTAATAATACATATCATAATACTTAAATTTATAATATTAAATAAATCACAATTTAATAAAAGTAGTTAAATTTTGAATATTTGAACTTTAATATTTAAATTTTAGGATTTATAATTATAATTTTACTTTTAATATTTTAATTTTTAAATTATAATAGTAATATATAATTAGGTTGATAATAATAAAGGGACAGTTTAAGAAAGTGAACATGTGTAATAATAAAATATGATTTATAAATTTGTTTATTTATCAGCTCGTCAAGTACAGGTTCATTTATTACATAAACAAACAACGAGAATTGAATTTATCCACATCATGCGGCCTGCTCCACTTATTACTCTGAAAAAATGATTGTTTAGGACTCAAATTATCTTTTCCTTGTAATATGATTTAAACATATTCAATATGCTTGACCTGTGTTCTAAGTACTAATTAGTAAGTAATATATGAAAATCATTGGTTTCCGTGTCGTGTGGCTATAGTGGCACTGAAATAACAAGGATCAGATGATGACCTGCAAGGTCTAATTTGTGGCTTAGAAAAGCCAAAGTACCATCAAGGATTCACAATTATTTAAGTAAACTAATTTATTTCTATATTTTTTTAAATTATTTATTTGTTAGTGCAACAATCAATATAATATTCAGTGCATTATAATAAAAATATATTTTTCATACCTAGTATAATTAATTTTACTTATCTTTTTTACATATTCTTATATGTCTATAATACAATCAAATGTCACATTATTATATATAAATAATAATTTTTGATCCCTAATAAAAACAAACTAAATAAAAATAAAAACAAATAAAACCCGAAGCACCCATTTATCTGATTGGCTTGGAGGCTAGGGCTTTAGGGAAGAAGAATTCCAAGTGCTCATAGAAAGCTGTCACCACATTGGATGGCATTGCAAATTAGCTGATCTCAAGAATGTTGAAGAGATCCTCAGTGTCCTGAGGGAGGCCTTGTTTTACCTTATTCTTAATCTAACCAAACACCTCCTCAATTGGATTCGGGAATGAGAAATATGGCAAGAGGAAAAAAAGTCTCATTAGACAATTGATAAGCCGCTGGCTGGAGGTGTGACTATTTTTGTCAATGGGGGAGAACTCAGACACAACCAGATCCACTTTGTGGAACCCAACATTATCAAGCGCAACAACGTTGGTTGTGCCGCTGTAATTTATCCAAAGGTACTCCTTGACGGCTCAGAGAAAATCAATAAATATTTCACTGTTATGGGAGCCCTTAATCATTTGGTATTGGTCCAACCCGCAAGGACCAAGAAGCGCAACCATAGAATAGGTCTGGGAACAGACAGCTGCACAATGGGCTATGCTGTCTTTGGACCCCTTCTTGACTCACTCATGCCTAGACCTGAGTGAGGAGAAAAACAATGATTTGTTGATATAGAAAAACCGGACATTTTCAGTCTTCTTTAGTGCCAGATATGTCTTGGCATAAATGTGTTGATCCTCAGTGGTCTTTTCACTGTCCTTATTATACGGCAAAACTCTCAGTGCTTTCCAGGAGAAGCCCAAATTAACCATTGTTTTGTAGACAAGAGTTTTGGAAACAGAAAGCCTGAACTCTGTGGCAAGCATTGATTGGACAGTAAGTGTGTCTAGGTGGCAATCCTTGGCTACCTACTGCTTGATTGCGTCAATGTGAATAGGCTGAAGGAGTTTGGGCTGTTTTTTTGCCTTGATAAATTTGGCAATTTACCCGGCATTGCCATACTTGTTGTTGATGTTAGCAATGTATCTGGCCATAACACCAAATTGAGACGCAACATCCCAAACTGCTATTCCCCCATTCAAGCAGTTGAGAAGAGCTTCACTCTCACTATCCGTCAACCGACGCCGGCTCTTGGCAGGTACTAAAACATTCTGGCTACCAGGCTCAACACAGGAGATGGGGACCTTTGTGTAGAAGGTAGGATCACGCTTGCTCGCAGTGGCGCCGTCAATGATGGCATAAAACACAGGCACAGATGGCTCTTCAGTTGTGGCCAATGGCTGATAGGTGGTGTCAAAGACGCGGGGGCAGGAAGTATCAACTCTTGGATCAAGAGTGCGGGGGCCGGGTGACAACTGGGTATACGGTAGAGATGTATTTAACCTCATTATTCCCAGTGACCCTGGTGTAGGAGACTTTTGTGACAGGCCTTGAGAGTGGCTTCTGTCTGGGTTTCAGGCTGGTTGATTGGGCTTGGGATGCGGAAGATGGTTGGCTGGCGCTGACACCTTGGGAGGCCTGTGTATTGGCATGAATCCTCTCAAGTTAGGTTCTGGGTCTGTTCTTGAACCCTCTGAAACGCCCTTGTGGACAGGCTGCCCCGCAAGCTATTGCAGAAGCTGGTTAGAAATGCAATTGACAGTCCATAAAAATAAAATAAAAAAGATATATTTCAAATTAAATATGTATTTATTTGGATTTATTGGTTTAGTTGTGGGTAGTTATTTTCTCTTGAGTTAGCCTTGAATAGTAACAGAATTTTTATATCTGTAATTTAAAGTGTATAATATTGTATCCTTTCCAGTTATGGATAATTTTAAAGTTTAATCACTTTTTTTGTCTAAACATGGTAGTTGAAATTGAATTTTCTATTTGATTTTAGTTGTGGTAGAGCTTTTTAATTTGGGTTGAATTTTCCTAGTATGCTTACTGTACATTGAATTTGGATTTCAGTTTCTGAAATTAATATCTGAGTTTACTAGTGGCATTCAAAAGTAATTTGAAATTTGGTTCTTGGATTTGACAATCCTACAATTTCAAAAAACATAGTAAACTTAATGAAAATAGTTGATGGATTTGAATGCTTCAAAATTGATTCCAGATAATTCATTTTGTCCATTGGAAATATGCAGTTTGACTTAAACTTTGCAAAGTGTCTATGAGTTTTTGCATTTTCAAATATTCAAATAAAGATACAAAGAATTCAATTTAATTAAAAAAGGCCAGCCCGCAAAAGTGATTCAAAATTTGGACCAAGGATTTGACAATTCCGCATTTTTACGTTCAGGTTCTGAATTTACAGTAAATAATAAAGTCATCTTAATGCTTACTAGCTAATTGCAAGGCTATAAATCAACATTATATTTTGATAAAAATTAGAAAAATTGAATAATAAACTTATTAAATTATATTATGGTTTTACTAAACTTGCAGTAATACTTCACTTATTAAGATGTCTAATTTTATATTTATGCTTCAAAAATACAATTAATTTTATAATGGTATTTACAGTAATTTTCAAAGCACTTATTTAAACATGATTTTAAAAATAAATAAATAATAAGTAATCTCAGCCTAAAAATAAAGTAAAACATATTGAATCAATTTATTAAATTCAACTTTATATTTTTTTGAACAGAGAACCACCTAGTTATTATAATAAGAGCAAAAGCTTATTTATGACCCAACTTTTGCTTAAACTGTTGCTTGAGGTTTAATAATTTCTAATATTTAGGTTTAAATTTTGCCTTTAACAATGTGAACATATCCAAGGTGACGGACTATTTACTAGAGAATCAGCTGCATCCTATTGGGGGAGGACCTCCTAATTGGACCTGCCGTCAGCACATGAAATTCCAGATATTAAACCAATCAGCTTCTCCCTCGTGTTAAGGAATTCGACTTATTACGTAACCCTTTAACACCATTGATTAGCCACCCCACAATAGTGCCATCGGTAAAGCCACGATTCTAAGTGTTAGTTGACCATAATGCATAAGCTTTATCTGTTTTTGTTACAAGCTAACAGAAATTAGTTGGCGGCCAGGTTAAACTAAATAGATGGACAAAAGCGGATCTTCTTGGCAAAGACTCTGTTTGATGGTAATTGCTTAGTAAAGTCTTCAGAACAACTATTTCGGAAGTCAGATTGAGGTTTCCGCAACCAGGAAAATACTTGATTTTATTATTTGCTAACTATTTACTACACAATCTTTGCGCCAATTTTATTCTTCTATTTTGATATCCTGTATAATTAGTATAGGTTTAAAATCAAAGATAGTATAAACTACAAATAGTATACATTAAGATTATTATTTATCAAAGCTTTTTCTAAGCTAGTCAATTTGTTATTTTTCCATATTGCTTATTTCTGCAGATGAAAATGCTCATTGATGTATCCTGCAATCTTTTAAATTATCTTCAAAGAAGAGTTGTATTTTTCCCTAAAACTTTCGAAATAATCGCCAACACATTTGAAAAATAACTAATATAAAGTAAACTCATAATTTTTGAATTTTGTCTAGATTTGTTCCGGCTACCAAAGGTTTGGCTTTTTCTTAAAATTTCTCTAAATTTTATTCTTTTTCTAGAAAATCTTTTTTGTTGTATTTCTCTTGAATACTCTTTACACTGATGCTCAAGTTTAGTTTTTTGCTGTTTTTCTTCTATTCTATACATATTTAATGGGTAAATTTTTTCTTGATTTCCTCTTTTTCTTTTGTATTAGTTTTTTATAACTTAAATTTTATTATGATTCTCTACTCACCCGCTGGATCTCAGCTGGGTAGCTTATAGCACTACTTTTTATTTAAATGGCTTTAAGTTTTCAATTGCCAAAATTCATTTTATTGTAGTGTCAAGATAAATATGTTAGTTTACTTTTGAACTTCATCTACCAAAATATTTTAAATCTAATACTATATATTTTTATTTTGATCCTCAGTTTCACTAGTTAAACATCAATATTTTTTTAAAGATTTTTTCCTTATAAATTAGGTTTATTTTTTTGTAGTATTAGCCCAAGTGTCTGCTTCAAAATATATCATTCCTAGTGTTGGTCTATTTGGTGCATTTGGTATTTTGATTCACAACAAATTAAATTGTTAAATGTATATAACAGACCGGTGCCAGAGTTACCTCATTACAAGCAATTAGTTCTGTTCTAGAAATTATTAATATTTAATCTACTTGTATATTTAATAAAACAGCAATTTTGTCTTTACTATATGTTTTATTCTTATTTTTTTTAAAAAAATACTTGCCCTTTACCAAGCATCTACAGTTAATAAAACAAGCTACTTAGACTAACTGTTTGTTATTTTTTATAATTAAACTTTTTTTTCAGTAAACAAACTTGATTAGATATAAGCTGCATAAAAGCCTAGTGGCTAGTATAATATATAAAAAATTTCTTGTAATTTTTTTATGTGATATAAAATTTGATATCATTAATTATAATTCTTTCACCTCTACAAATGAATCAAAAGGGTACTTTATTAAATAGTGTATACTTTATTCCATGGGCAGTTTTTAACAGCATCAAGTTTGTCAATTTAACACAAAAAGGTATTATTTTATTTAGGTATTCATCTGCTAAATTTTAAAGATATATCAGAAGCTCTTTTTAAGGGTCAAATATTGCAAGTCTCACCTCAAAGGCCAAACTTGATATGTCATCTTCTTCAACTCACTAGTTGCAAGATATACAAAAGTAGAAAAAGATCAAATGAAGATATTATAACAGAATATACTTTTTCTTTAAAAAAGCTAATAATTGAAAATTTTATTATCTAATTTTTTTAGTTGTGCAAATATTTGCTATTCAAAGAGTTATTATATGCCTCTATTTTAAATGAGATAAATTTTCATCACTTTGATAAAATTATACCTCTGCTTTTGTTCAAAAAGAAAAAGCTTGTTGAGGAGCAGTTTTAGAAACTAAGTTGTTTGAAATATTGAAAGATCAATTTTTCAGTAAAATATGCAGAATTAGTCTATACTGTTGCATACTCAAATCATTAAGGTATTTTTTATTTATATTTATTCTAATAATAAAGATTTCTTAGTCAAAAAGAAAATTCTAGATTTAGCTTTGTTTGCCCACCCTCTTATGCTATCTTGAAGGAGGAGAATGAGCTCTTACTTGAGACTTTTAACAATCAAAGCTTCAAAGTACTAGCTAGACAGAAAATAATAATATTTGAGCTAAGAAGCTTAGGCTTTAGAATTATTAGACTAGTTGATCTAAACTTATTTAAAGGTTTTGAAGACTCCAATAAGTTTTGGAACAACCAACATGGAGTTAAGATCTTCACGCAGAGTGTGTAGGAATTGCCATCTTTGATAACTGTCTGAGCTGAATTGAAGAGTCTAAACTTCAGCTGGAAGGTAATAAGCTGAAAGCAAGAATATATATCAACGATGTTTATATTTTTACGTTTGAAGTAAACTACCAGCCTATCTTAAATTCCAAAAATAAGAAGCACTCAAACAAAAATGGGTTATAAATTTCGGACTTCCGGACTATTAGTAATGGTGATCAAAACACAATTTTACACCCAGATTATGACATACTTAGACTAAGTATTAAGCCCAGAAGCACAATTTTAGCCTTTATGTCATGTATGAAAGACAAAAATTTAGTCATCATAATTCAATATGACTCTCAGATTTTAAAGGATTTGACTTGGTATATTATCGTTTCTAAGACTTTGAAGATATCTGGAAGCTGAATTAACAACTCTTTTGTTACAAAAGCTATTCAAATTTGCTTTACCCAGACAGAAATAATCCTGAGCCAAAGATCTGATCACTTAATTATATTTACAAAGTGCAAGCTTTTGCTTTGATAGCTTTGGTTACATCAATTTTTTCTTCAAGAGTATATTATTGTAAGCTTATAAAACTTTTAAATAAAAACATTTAATTATGTGTTTAGGTTTATACGTTTTTAGCATAAAGTTTATCATGTAATAATTCATAAGTTATTTTATTTTTTATTACAAAGTTTGTTTGAAACTTATAATAATGTTTTGTTTTAACAATACTTTTTTAAAATGTACACTTTTATAATGATTATCAAAACCTGTATCTATATTAACATTTTTTATTTTAGTAAATATAACTATTTTAATCATGTTTAGATTGCTAATTTTCAAGCTTTATTTTTTGCTTAAAATTCAACAAATATACTTTAAGTAATATCTTAAAAATGATATTTGATTTTTAAGTTGTTTCATAACTGTGCTGTTTTTGCAGAGTTATGAGAAGAAAATATTTAGAAACTAGATAATAATATTTATTGTGAGACAAGAGATTATATAGTCATTGTAAATCAAGAATAACAGGAACATGATTGTTTTAATCACACAGTTGGATGATGAAGGTAATGGCTTGATCCTGATAATGAGTCAAGCGCCAAAACAAGGTATCCAACATAAGAGATCATCATTTTTTGTGTTGTTAGATTTGACAATTTGAGTTGACTTTCTAGTCTGGCTTCAAGTGGCCAGGTAATTGGATTGCGGGTCACAAACTTGCTTGCTGGAACCTTGCTGGCGGGCTAAGCCTGCTGTTTTGACAGTTGTATGATAAATTTATAAGTATATTGTTTTTTATAGTTATTTCTGAGTATTTTATATGAAACTATCATCACTTTTTAGAATTTTTATTTTTATTTGTTGTACAGTAGTTTTTCAACCTGTTAAGATAAATATATATTATTTAATTTAAAACACATAGTGTCAGAAAATCCTGCTCTATTAGGGTTGACTGATCCATATCCCTATTAGTGAAGCTGTGGGTTGACACTAGACAGGACACAGCCAAACTGAAACAGCTATTCCGGAATACGGAGAAACTATAACAAGATTGATATAGCTTACAAGTTAGAAGACACCTGAGACATTTTAGGTCTCAGGTCATGGAACTAATTTAGAAGCTTCTATAATTAGATGTTAGGCATTTCAGATTCCAAATTAAGACGCAAACCTAACTCAAAGATTAAAATGGGAAATTACAACATCCTGTTTCACCAAAAAGTAAGACAGATGACCGCCTGTGCAAATTTTGCACATTATACCAAGCACAAGGGAAGGCCGGCCAAAATTGATGTCAACTTAGTTTGCCATAACTAAGTCAAGGTATATTTAGGCTGAAGAGAAAAATTAGCAGCCTAGAATATTACCTCATCTCAAAACCTTATTCAGGTTTAGGATCCAACTCTAGGAAGTGAAACTAGTAGCTTGGGAATGATAGGCTAGCTAGTAAGAGTTGTCTGCAGCTAGACGCTAGTTTGGCCGCTAGCTGTCAACTATAAAGGGCTTTTTCAAGATCACTTGAAAGGCAGACAATTAGTACCCTTCAACATTACTACTAGTCCAAATAGTAGCAGTGTCAAAGTACAGTAAGAGCAACTTATTAATACTTTCAAATTTCTGCTAAACTGCCATAGACAGTGTTGCGTCTCCAAAGGACCACAGGACTTTCTCATCACTCAGATCAAGCAGCAACAAAACACAGCCCGCTGCAACATCCATTCACATCAATAGAAAACACATTTGTCTTATTACAGATTCATATATCCCAACATGAATAATATAAATAATAAAAACTACATCTTTTCTTCCTCAAGATTCAAAAATCTTGACACATAGGTTTAGTCACAAATTTGAATTTCAACTTGCTAGATATAAATAAAAGCTAATTCTAGGATATGGGTCATTATTTGTTAGATTAATCTGTTTCTTATTAACTGTGCTACTTAAAACTTTAAAATTTTGTTTTAATTTTCTTATAAATAAATTTAAATAATTACAACAATTTTATCAAAATAAATCTTATTTAATCCTTATAATATAAAAATCTATATTAAATTAATTATTTTCTACTTACAACTAAATTAAACTGTATTAAAAGCTAGTAACAATCTTATTTCATATAACATTATTTCTTGAAAGCTGATTAGTACAAAATGACATCATTCTAAAAAGAGCAACATAAAAATACAATAAAAACTGATATGATGCTTTTTGTTGGAAATTAAATTGTTGCCTAAAATTTTAGCTTTTTTAAAATATTTAATTTAAAATATAATAGTTTTTTTTAACTTTTTACTAGATTTTTTTAAAAAAATCCAAAATTATTTAATATTTATTTATTAAATATGCAAAAAAGCTATCTGCCCTCTTTTTAAAAAGAGGGATTCAAAAATTAAAACTAAAATTAAAACTGAACTTTTATTGAAATTTCAGTGATCTCATTTAGCATAAGTAATTTATTCTTAAGTTAGATTTTATAGAAAATATAGAATAAGAACTCATAAGAGAGTAAAAGTTTTTCTTTTCAAAATTTTAAGTATTTAATATTAATAAAATAGCTTTATACAACTATTTAATAAAATTATATTTTTATACTGTATGCTAAAGAAAATATGTATAAAAAATTCAAACATAAAAAAGAATGTATCAAATCTTGCTTTATTTAATTAAATTTTATAAAGGTTAAAATTTATTTAAACTAAATGGAAAATGATCTTAGTCATTGTATCTATAAAAATAAGATACAAATTTAATTATACAAGCAAATATTTATATGTGATTAAAAATAACATTTTTGTTTTGATAGATTTAAGATATATAAAGTTCATTTTTTAAGAACTGTTAAAGGTTATAATAAACTTAAATTTATTTAAAAAAAGGTTTTTGAGTTGGTTACTAAAAGTAAGCTAAATAATGATTTATACTTTAAATTTAGTTTACTGATGAAAATATCATACTTTAAGAGTTAATTAGCATATTTCATTTCAAATAATAATTTTATAAGCTTACATTCAAAGCCACTTCAAGATACTAAATTGGTATTGAAATATAAAGTTGCAGCACAATTCCAAAAGCTGAGATTAAGGGCTTTCTAATGATACTAGTTTGAGCGAGATTGAAGTACTGTTCGCGGAAATATCAACAGTTAACCAGAATATAAAAAGGGGTAAATAAACAATGATATCAGACTTCAGGGGTGATATTGATAAATTAAGGAGATCAGTTGGGGGTTAGTTGGGGATTTATGCCTGTAGTGCAAAAGCTTAGCTAACATGGTATTTAAACAGCTCAACTTTACAGAAATTTACTTTACAATCCACACCTTTACTCCTCTCTGATAACTGCACATCTATTTCTAAGCAAGAACTGCCTGAACCAAGCCAAGGAACCCAACCACTATCATTATAGAACCTATCAAGTTTGCACCTCAGATGATACCCTTCTTCTCACTGGGGGCTTCTACTAAGAGAGAAATAATCTCTATGCTTAAAAAAGCATTCCTTTTTACTGCTGGCAGTGATCTTAACAGCTTTGTTGAGCATTTCTTATTAAAAACAGAGTTTGGAAAAAGTACCTTCTTACCTGTCATACAAAATTCTAAGACAAATGATTTCCTTAACAACCTAAAGGAATTGATGTCAGAGTCCCCTGCCAAGCACCTTCCTTCCCTAAGAGCATTGGTTACACCAAGCTACAGTCTGAAAGAGCTTTGGGATTGTGGATTTAAAATGATAAAAAATGAGTATTCATATTCTAAAAAAATAAAAAATGCTAAAAAAGCATCATTAAATTCAAAAAAGGAAAAAGGAAAAAGGAAAAAATGATTCAGTAAAAAAAACATAAAAAATGTTTTAAAACATATATTAAAAAATTCATTTCCAACTAGCCAATTCACTAAAAAATCCCCTGGATTGATTTATGAAGAATTACAAAAAGAGTTGAGTGAATACTCAACTAAAATAAAATACTCATTATTGAAAATAAAAAAGAAATTTATGAAGATATGAAAATAAAAAACAATATTTCTATTTCACTTTCCACTTTTTATAAGCTTATTCCTAATAATATAATTAAAAGCAAAAAGCAAACTGATATGTGTAACATTTGCAACTTAAAAAAGTCATTAGAAATGAAGAAAAAGGATTTGAGTATAAAGAAGTTGCCATTGCCTAAATCTATTAAAGAAAATTTGGAATCTATTGACCTACATGAAAAGTTTTATAAGCATCAAAATAAAGAATATATTAGTGATATAAATAATCTTGATAATAATTCATGTGTTATAGTAATAGACTATAAAGAAAACTTTAAAATAGGTGGGGGTCCTATAGAGACAGATAATTGTTTTTATGAGAAAATACCTATTTCTTTATTAGGATTTGCAATTGCTTTTAAAGAAAATGAGAAAATTAAATATGAGTATCATGACTTTTTATCTGAAATTTTATCTCATGACTCCTTGTTTTCAGGTCAGTGTTTGATAAGTCTGCTTAAAAATAATAAATTTAAGAATATTAAAAATATTAAAGTTTGAACTGATAATGGTAATCATTTCAGATCTTATGAATTCTTATATTATCTTTTTAAAGAGGTACCTAAAATTATAAAAGAAACAATTAAGTTTAATAGATTTGTTGAGTGTCATGGCAAAAGTATTGTTGATGGTTATTTTGGTGTATTATCTAAAATATTTAAACAAAAGGAAAATGAGATGTATATAAAAAATATAAATGATCTCAAATGATTTTTGAGAGAGAGGAAGAAAGAAAGGGTCTATATGAGACACTTGTAAATAATTCAGATGTTTCCCAAAAAACCTTTTTTCACATCTATGATAGAAAATCTAGGCCTAAAAAAGCTGGCTTGAAGTCAAAGTTTTTTATGTTAATCTTTCATATTTAATGAAAGATGGTGAGCTGTATGTTTCACCTTTGACATTTGAGGATGTTAAGGAGTACTCCAAAATAAATTATTGTGCAAAGTTCTGCACAGATGACAGAGAAACAAAGAGAGCTGATACTACTAAAGGATTAGTAGAACATGTTCATGAAGTTGGACGCATAACAAAAACTTATATTTCACATAGGGTAAATAGTCTTTTAAATACAACAACTTTTTTTTCTAAAAATAACTAAGAAATTAATTATATGAGCCAAAGCTAGGTCAATAGCAATTATAGCTTTGGGGCTGCTATTACTCTCCCATGCAACTCATATATTTAATTCTTGGCTTATTAAAATAGAAAAATGGGTTTTAGCAAAAAATACAGTTAATAGAAATAAGATTTATTTCTAATATTTGTATATTTTACACTTTTAAACTTTTCTTCAGTAAACTAAGCATTATACTAATGTTCAAAAAACATAAGTTTATGACTTAAATGATACCAAAGAAGTTAAAAGGCTTTGAAATGCTTAAGCTGGCGCCTTGGCTTAATCTAACAAATAATGACCCATATGTGTGTTATTTGGCAAAAATGTCAAGTCATACAACAGCCTACTAAAACTGGGTACAAATGCTTAATGATTCAACAACAAATGTACCAAACACTAGAACAAATGAGTTTCAGTCACAGAACACATCTACTATGTTTACTATGTTTTTTATGAACACATGAAACTCAGTTACAAAAGTTAAAAAATTAATCCAACAATGAACCCCAATAACAACTAAAACAAACAACACAAATATCAAAACAAATAATTGAATCTATAATATTGCTATTATCTGTGACAAATGAGATCTGTGCTTTACCTTGTCACAAAGGCATTTGGCAAGGTAGATCAGGTCAGGCCCTAAACTACAGAGATCATAGCCGACAAGAACTAGTTACAGGCAAGAGACAATCACAGATTCTGGTAACTATTGCATAAGGTCAGAAAAATGGCAAATGAGAGTAAAATAATCTGGAAAAAGCTTATCTGAAGCATTTCCTCAAACAACAAGAAAAAATGATTTCACACAAAAAATTATTTTTTTGTAATTTAAAATCAAATTTCAAAATGTTGATTTTTATGCCAAACTGGTTTTTTTAATTGTTTTTACTCTTTTATTATAGTTTTTTAGAAAACCAAGATAACTCTCAGTGAGCTATTATAAAAGCATTTAGAAAAAATATAAAAATTTCATAATAAATATGAAAGGAGAGAGATGATTGGCTGAATAACAGAAAAAAGAAAAAATTGTTATCTAATAGGGGTTTTTTGGAATCCAAATTTTTCAGTTGAATTTATTACAATATCTTGTTCTAATTAAAAATACAATCCAAAATAAAAAAGGGAATAAATATTATGAGTGTCTGTTTTGGGATTAAAATTAATAAAAAGATCAAATTTATCAATACATACAATTAACAGTGTACATTTACAACCAAAAATAATTAATATAGAAATTTTTAACCTAATCTGAAATAAACAGTAGTGACTATAAGTCTTTAGACTACTATATATGGACAGATAAAATTTCAATAAATAAATTATATAGATAAACTGTTCTAATTTTATTTTACTTTATACCAAAATGAGAGATTCACAACAACAGAGCCAAGGTGCCAAAGGAGTACGCCACAGATGTGAACACCCTTGTGGGTTAAAGAATTGAGTTAGTGCAATGCAAGTGCCTACTCAGGAAAAAGATAAGAGATGAGAGTTTAATAGTGAGGTTGCATTGAGACAACCAGCTCAAGGGAAACAGAGTGCAAGGGCATGAAGCATAAATTCCAGGGTCCAGAAGCTGACCAGAAAATACACAAAGATCACCATAACCAGAACAGTAAATGACATCACCACTGAGAGAGTGTCTTTTTTATATGACCCTGTATACTGCTGAAATAATGTTCTGGCCACTATCATGAAAAAGATAAAGTCAGTCCTTGACACCACATACAAGCCTTATGTGAGTGATAACAAAGGGCAAGATGACAACAAGCAGCCACAATACTATCAAATTAATGATGGGCAGCAGGTGCTCAAAAAGTTTGCTGTGTTTTATAGCAAAGTGTCTATGCCCTGTGTGTGGCTGAGCCCATAAAGTTGCTTCTTAATTCCAAAAAGCCAAAGTATCACATCATCACTGACGTCACTTGCAAGACTTTTAAGAGACTTAGAAAGAAGACAACTGACCACAAAAAAACCACAGCCATTTTCAGGATCTCAGTAAAATCTGTGCACAGACTCTGCACTACCTATCTGAAAACAGATAATTTTCTTTTTTTGGAGAAATTCAAGTACAAACTGATTTTATTGGTTAAGGAACACCTGTGAGCAATAAAGCAGTGAATTAATAGAAACTGCCATCTTGAACTGAAAAATATTTATTCAATGATTGAGTCTACTTTCAGGATTGAGGCCTTGGTTTTCACATGCTATCACGTTGTGAAAAGTTTGAGATTCTCTTGGAAAAACTTGGGGTATCTTCTTAAAATTTGAACACCTCAGACAACATTGAATACCGCCAGAAATATACTGAGACAATCACTGCTCTCAAGGAGAAAGATACCATTAAATTTTACTACATTGGCAAGTCTTTTTTTGCGTTTTTCATGAGTATCAAGGATTTATACTGACTTTGTTCTATCTTGAATATCTTGGCAGCCTGCAAAGCCATCTATTGGAGAAGCTTTAAATATTACAAGCAGGCTTGATTGATCTGAGAAGCCTTTGTGAAGTAGATTTGGATAACTTATTACAAGAAAAACCAGGAATATTATAGACTCCAATTATGACTGGTTCCCAATTGGCTAGAGTTATTCCAGAATACTCTGGTAATCCGCTGGGTTAGTTATTATGGGGTTTCCCAAGGATCAAAAAGAAAGTGCTCAATTTTCCCTAGAAAACTGCCAGTGCCACTGCAAATTCTTGCAAGAAAGATTGCCCAGGAACAATATGTTACACGTTAAAAATAGAGTCATAAATTAGCGCTGCCACTGCTGGCATGCTAATTAGTCATGCATTACTCTATGGCAACTAGTACCCAATGCAGGGTATTATGATATGAAATCCCATATCATTGCATGGATGCCTGACTCTGGGGGTTGATGCTGGAAGTCTGGGGACAGAAAGACTGACCAAGCAAGAGTTAAAAGCGTCAGATGATCTTATCCTGGCAAGAGAGCACAAGCTCTATAAAAGCCCTTCCATTGGACTAATGAAAGGCAGACAATAATACCAATATTCTACTGTTGAACCTTTTTACAGTAGAAGAAGATATCTGAGTTCAAAGACCATTGTCAGTACTCAAAGAACTAGCAAGCCACCCGTATAGAAAGCCTCTTGGAAGTTGCCTCACTTGTCATTGCTAGCTGTTGCTTTTCCAAGGAATTTCAAGACATTGCAAGTAACGCTTGTTGCCATACAAGCTTTCCTATCAACACAATGACTAAGATTATACAATTACTTAATAAAGCAAATTGTAATCAGACCACCAGGTCTGAGAGCAGAGCAGAAAGTTCTGACAGTGGTGCTCACATACAAAATGAGTTACCTGCACTGTCTGCTGTTAGCAAATCTTTGCCCCACCACCCCAGCTTTGTTGATAAGTATGCAGGGCTACATGGAGACCAGCAATGCAGAACAGGATGCATCCCTCCACTTGGTGATTGCTACCTACCAAGTACCAAAAGTGTCAGTTGACAAAATAAACCTCAATGTCACTGGTACAATGGTACAACACAAATCAAGGAGCTATACCATTGAGGACGTACAATCACTTATGAAAGCCTTGATGCAAGGCTATAATTCAACTGGTGACAAACAATAGGATAGCAATTACACCCTGTTTATCACCGCAAGATCCTCTGAGCACTTGTGGTCAACTTTCAGAAGTTATCAGGAGGCCAGCAGCACACAGCTTGGCCTACTTCTAAAAAAGAGAAGGGGTGGACAGAGTAACCAATGTTTTGCCGTACTTTATGAACCTTGCCATCAAGCATGTTCAGCGCTTAGTGGCCTGCCAAAACCTTGACCTTGAGGAGATAGGACATTTCAGAATCAAAATTCAGCACACTCACGCCGCCCTGGTCTACCAGTTGAACTCCAGCTTTCACACTGTGCAACAAGCTGTGGGTAGCATTAATGAAGCTGCTTCTTCTGCACATTATTCTGTGAATGAGATAGTTTCACAGTTCAATAACCAGGTAGTATAAGTGGTGGCTGGAATCCTTGATTCCTGTGGTCTGACCCCTCAATGGGCTTAAGACATAACCTGGCACAGCAGTAACCTGGCCAAGAAGGTACGCTTCTTAGCCTGCCATTCTAGCGTGGACAAGATAGCAGATCAACAAGATAAGCTCCACAGCATGGCCTTGGGAAATAGAGCCTGCCATGAGAAGCGCCAGAACAAGATCATCTCCTGGGTGAAAAAACTGGTCAAAAAAGTGAACAAAATGAAGGAAAAGTCTGCTTTATCCAATAGCTCCCCTACCTTGGATCAGACCCAGGACCAGCACGCCTGCTGTCTTAACCACAAAGCTTATAAAAATAACAAGCACAACTTGTGGAAAACTATGAAGACCATCTGCGCTCTGAAAAACCAGCTTTACCAGGGCTTGAAAGACAACTGCTCTCAGGTTGCCGCCCTCAAACACAAGCTAGATGCCTACAGTAAACATCTAGATCTGCTAGCTTCAACCACTCTGCTAATGAAGGGAAATCATATCAGTCTATTGGAGAAGGTGCAATATAATGACGCCGCCAGAAAGGAATTTAAGGCTAACATATTGACACAACTCAACAGATTGAAGCAGGCAATGCTATCCAATAACAGCTTGTCTGTAGAGGATAAGTGGAGCCCTGTCCCAAACTCTTCCCCTGAGCAACAGAAGGCGTTGTCCCCTGAATTCTTTGACTTTACCTCCAACCATGATACTGATGATAGCAGAGGGACCCATTGCATTCTCATAGGAGTTGCCACCTTGCTGCCTCTCATGTCACTTACTGGACTTTGCCCTGTCAAACCAGTAGTGGAATCACGTGAAGATTTGACCATCCCTGACCACAAGTTCAAGCCTTTGAACTTGCCAACCTTTGAACAAAAAGGTAACATCAAAATCTTTTATTTGCCTCTTAAAAATGTCAATGCGTGGAGCTTCAGATCACATGAAGACCACAGCCTTGATCAACGCTCTTGACCCTATCAGTGTGGACGTTATCATGCCTTGACTTCTGGCAGAAGAATGGTCTTATGAGGATGTAAAAATTGCAGTGATTGAGAAATTTGGCAGTGAAACCAAACTACAAGCAAGGAAAGCCAAATTCAGTAACATTGCTTTCAAGAAATATGAAAGTGTATAAGATTTTGCTGACTGCTTCTATCACAAAGCACAGGTACTCCTGGGGGCAGGAGTACTTACTGACTTGGACTGTTGCATATCAATGAGTAGAACTCTCCAGCCTTATAGAGAGCTATCCAATGCAATATTATCAGTAATAAATCAGACCAACAACATCCAAAAATTAACAGTTATTTGGGTCTGCTTGGGGCCCAATTTGATGCACCCAACAAAGGAATGGCCAGTCACAATGGGTCAGAGAATTGAGGAAGAAACCAGGACTGCGACAGATCTGCCAAGCCACCTAAAGGGGAAAAATATGCTATTGCAAAGCCCGCTGGAGAGGTGAAGCATTATAGTTCCAATATCACCTGCCAAAAGTGCAACAAAAAGGGGCACTGGGCAACTCAATGTTGGTCTAAAGGCAAACCTCCTGGGGTCAATGTAGTGGTAAAAATTAAGGAGAAGAATCAGGGAAAAGCAAAGACGGGCCAGTAATGAAATATACTGCACCTGCCATTCAATTGACTATTTCAAAAGAACCCAACAGAGACAAAAAATAGGAGTCCATCAAAATTGCCACCAAGACCACCCAGACTGCCAAGGAACCCGCCGAGAATGCCACCCAGACAAAAGGATCTCCTGGATACTTTGCTCTTAGTCAAGACTTTGAGAAAGAGCCTGTTCACCAATTGGTAGCCAATGACCTGTACAACATCCCTGCCTGAAGAAGAGATAGACCCCAGAAGACTACTGCTAACACAGTTGAGGTTGTTTCCAAACCATATGCCGCATAAGAACATGAAACTTGCTTGAATGAGAGCCCAGATATCTCTAGCAACGTTCCCAACCTTAAAGGCGTCCAATTGGAAATGCCTCTTAAAACTATTGAGAACAACTTCCCTGAAATTAGGCAAAGTCTCAAGCAATACTTTGACACCCCAGCTCCTCTTGGAATTCTCCTATTAAGTTTATATTCTGAAACTTACTCTGAGTGTAAATATGCCAACATTTCCGTTAATAAGGTGAAGGTAAGAGCAATAATTGACAGCAGAGCGCCAATTAATATAGTTTCCACCCACCTGGTCCAAAAACTAGAACTGAATCCTGATATTGCGCATAGTAGAGTCTATGGCACTGTCAGCTTATACACCACAACTTCCAAAGGAGCATATAGTGCTATCCCAAAGCAATTTGGATCTATAGCTGTTTTGTCTCCTGCTGTTGTCCTACCTAGTCAAAACTACAACGTTTTGATTGGTACTGCCTTAATGCAAAAATATGGTGTGAATATTGATAAAAAAATGACACCTTCACCATATTGAAGCAGACCATCCCTCTATATTACACTAAAGAAGCTGCCAGTGTCAAAGAGAAACTGACAATTAATTTGGCGTACAATGACAGGATTGTAGTGGTACCATATGAGAAGAAGGTAAGAAAGAGCAAGAAATTGCCAACCCAGATAAAAGAGCATAAATGTATTTCACTTTTCTCTAGGGAAATCTTCACTCTCAAGTCTGGTACACAGTGTGTTGTACCAACAGGATTGTCCCTGGAAATTCCCAAAGGCTTATATAGTGAAATACATCAGCCCTGGGGAAGATCAAGGTTTGAACCCTGTGTAGCACCTGGTATAATTATACCAGGACATGAAGAAGTGCACATCCTACTTGCCAATCTGCAGGATCACAACATCCATGTGAAGAAACATCAGATAGTAGGATTTGTGCATCTTCTGCCAATTGAGGAATTGGCAGGCTTTGAATGTATTGAGGACCTATTGGAAATGGGGCTACCTGATCAAGTCAAAGCCAGTGCCTATATGACTACCCCACTGGTCAACCTGTCCTCCTTAAATCAAGAGCAACAGGAACAATCAAGTGCCCTGTTTGAGAAGTACAGGTGCATCTTTTCTGAGGATGATTTCAATATGGGCTGTGCAGCGGACGTCATCCATCATATCAACACTGGTGACAACAAACCAATTTGGCTCCGCCCCATTTGACAATCAAAGGCCATTGAGGTGACTGTCAATGAGGAAATACAACAGCTCCTGGATAGAGGAATGTTGGTTCCATCAAAGAGTCCCTGGTGTTTCCCATCTTTATAGTAAAAAAGAAGGATGGAAGTAACCAAGTAGTCATAGACTACTGACGTCTAAACCTGATCACAAAGAAGGACTCCTACCCGCTGCTTAGAATTGACAATGCCTTAGACCGCCTGGGAGGTGCAAAGTTCTTCTCTGCAATAGACCTGATCTCTGGGTATTGGCAGATCAAATTGCCTCCAAAAGAACAAGAGAAGTGTTCTATTATCACTTTGCAAGACCTTTTTCAACCAACGCAAATTCCCCAAGGATTGTGTAACACACTGGCAACTTTTCAACAAGCTATGGACACCATCCTGGGATATCTCAAGTTGTCCTGCGTTCTTGTATATCTGGATGATATTAACTCTTTCTCTAGGACGTTCACAGATCATTTGGAACACTTGGAAGCTGTCTTTAAGTGACTTGCAGATGCCAACTTGAAGATAAAACCTAGGAAATGCCAGTTCTTTAAAGACCAGCTCAAATACTTAGGTTTTGTGATTGACACAAAAAGACTACAGCCATGACCCGCCAAGATCAAGGCCATCACTAAGATGAAGACTCCTGAGAGCAAAAGGGATATCCAGGTGTTCCTAGGCATTGTAGGTTATTATCACAGGTTTATTCCAAATTTCTTGTGAACAGGTGAACCTCTTTTTCATTTGCTTAAAAATAGAGTACCTTTTACATGGACCTCTGCCTGCCAGTCTGCTTTTGAATCACTACAAACCAGCCTGTATGGCAGTCCAGTGCTTATGTATCCCAACTTTAATAAGCCAATTGTGGTACATACAACACTTCCCTGAGCGCGCTTGGAGCAATATTGTCCCAGAATGACAATAATGGAGAAGAACACCTGGTTGCCTACATCAGTTGCTCCTTGAATATTCATGAGTAGAATTACACAGTAACAGAACATGAATTTTTGACAGTAATATATGCCTACAAACAGTTCTGGGTGTATCTTCATGGGGTTCACTTTACTGTGGTTACAGATCACGCCAGTCTAAGTTGGCTTCAGAACCTACAAGAATCAGAAGGTTGCTTGGCACAATGGGCTCTAAAACTGCAGGCATTTTACTATAAGATAGTACACTGGCCAGGAGTGAAGCACCAGAACGCTGGATGCCTATACAGACTCCCAACTGTTAATATTGTATAATCATAGGCCAATATACTGTATGATAAGATGTTAACTGGCCAGTTTGAAGATAAGCCTGATGAGATCCAGGCCATTCTCCGTAAATTGATGAAGGACTGCAGAGTAGAAGATGGTAAACTATACAAATACCATCAAGGGAATAAGTATGTTCCCCCCTGCCCTTCCAAAAGATCATCCCTGATCATGGCTGCCCATAAGGCTGTAGGCCATGGCAGCCTCCAAAAGACTGTACGTCAATTACAGCTCCACAACTATTGAGAATCTCTGCTATTTGACACTAAGAAAGCCCTGAATTTCTGTGCAGAGTGCCAACACAAGAAGGCACTTAGACCAAAGCATCAATATAAGGCTGCTGAGCCCAAAATTGCTTGGCACACCGTCAGCATTGACGTGGTTGGCCCTCTTCTGATGTGCATTAGTTGGCTCAGATACATAATTGTAGCCATAGATTACCTTGCCAAGTGGGGAGAGGTGAAAGCCCTTCAGCACGTCAGCACAGAAGCTACTGCAAGGTTCATCTTGGAAAAAATCATTCACTGCCATAGTTGCCCACAATTCATTCTCACGGATAATGGCACTAATTTCACAGCCAATGTTATTCCAAAGCTTAATGAGCTCATGGGTGTGAGGGGAGTGCTCTCTACTCCATACCATCCAGAAAAAAATGGGATGGTTGAGAGAGCAAATGGCACTCTGGTGAATATCCTTCAGAAACTGGCAGATAAGTGTACCTCCAAGTGGTATATTTTTCTGCCTGCAGTTGTGTTTGCATATAACATCTCTATACATAGCACAACTAAGTTTTTGCCCTTCCAGCTCATGTATGGTTGACACCCTGCCATACTGCCAATCCTGTTCTCCACTATGGGCAACCCTGGGGAGATCACCTACAACTGATACATGACAAAGTTATCAGATGCATTAATTAAGCTTCAGGCTAAAGCTTTTACAGAGACTACATTGGCCAGAACAAAAGGATGCCAGCAAGATAATTCCAACTGCTGCGCTCTGCCAGAGTTCAAAGTTGGAACCCAAGTATCCTATCACAATAAAGTTATAGGAATAGCACACAAGCTTAATACTATCTGGAAAAGACCATTCAAAGTCATCAAGCAAACAGACCAAGATGCCTATACCATCAAGGATGTTTCAGATGGGCAACTCATTAATAGAGTCCACGCAAGGTTCCTAAAACCTTTCCACACTTTGCCAAATAATGACATCTAAGTATCTTCCTATATTTCTAAGAGAATACAAATAATTTTTTTTGAATTTGATTTTATTGGGAAATAGTGAAAAGGGAAAGGCTAGAAATTGCCCTCCTGATAGTTATCATTCTCATTGTTATCTTCTTCATCTTTGTCTTCTGTTTCCTCCTTGTCCTTGTTGGAATCTTCTTCTTGGTTGGCCAGGCTGGCGCGTTGAGGACCAGGTGTCTCCACTGACATATCAGGCTCTTGATCCCCAGCCAGAAGCGCCACATCACAGGGTAAAGGTTCAAAGGGAAAGCACTGGCTTTCTACAAATAGGAAGACAGCCACACACAACCACAATTTCTTGTGGGCAGGAGAAAGGTGCAAGAAGTTGACCAGGGGAAGGGAAATATACTCAAAGTCCCAGTTAACCTGCCAGAGGCCAACCTCAAGGGAATAGCCACGCCCAGAACAAGGCAATCCATGATGAAATCATCAATGGAAAGATACTTGTCTGGGAGTATTGTCTTAAGGTTACTCATAGCATTCCTAAGATTTTCCCAGTGGGCAGCCATCCTATTGAAGCTGCCCTGAGGAAGACAAAGATCAGGTATCAACATGACATTTCCACAGAGAAGCATGGATTACACTGTGGCTTTCTAATTCCCATTGTGGAAGGCATCCCAACACTGGCAGACCACCTTTCCAAGACAACTGTCACACTGATTGCGGTCATACACCTGCAGCTTCTGGTAGATTGACAGGAACAGGGGAAGATGCTGAAACCAGGATTGAATTATCTGGTCAGCAATTTAGACAACAAACCCTCAATCCAAACCATCAACAGAATCACTAGTACAAGAGACGTCAACAAGGTCAAGGAGATTGTGACTCAGGCGCTTCACCAACATCTTGTTGTTGACAGAGAAGAAGCCAAAACTTGAGGAGTTGATATGTGCCTTCAAGTCCTACTGGGGTCTCTGCTAGAGGACAACAAAGAGGAATCAACAACACAATTCAAATCCAGAGAAAATGACATCACAATTGATATCAGGCATACCAACTTGATACTGGACTGTTTGCAAGTTGCCAACTAACACTTGAGAGGCCAAAGACCCCTGAAAATACACCCAGGTATCAATGGGCTGATCCTCCAAAGCAGACAAGGGGATTTCTGCACCCTGTCAAGTTGTTCCCTCATGGGCTGGCTGTTTGGGCGGTGACTTGGGTTCTTGGCGCGCCTGCTTATGGGGAGGCTCCTCATGACCCATACCAGTAAATATTGTACTGGTATCCCTGTCACAAAGGCCGCAAATATGTGCCTTCTTGGCATAATATGACATGGCCTAGAACATGGCCTGATCTGAAACCAATATGGCAGCAATGATGCTACGTGCATCAGTTACACGGGAGGTATTGGAAGCGTTAGATGGTGGTGACATTTTGACTGGAAATTTACTCTTGACGGTATAGCTAAGTCAAGTTGGGGGAAATGTCAGTAATTTATACTGACTTTGTTCTACCTTGAATATCTTGGAAGCCTGCCAAGTCATCTATTGGAGAAGCTTCCAATATTACTAGCAGGCTTAATTGATCTGAGAAGCCTAGGTGAAGTAGATTTGGATCACTTATTACAAGAACAACCAGGAGTATTATAGGCTCCAATTATGACTGGTTCCCAATTGGCTAGAGTTATTCCAGAATACTCTTGTAATCCGCTGTGTTAGTTATTATGGGGTTTCCCAAGGATCAAAAAGAACGTGTTCAATTTTTCCTAGCAAACTGCCAGTGCCACTGCGAATTCCTGCAAGAAAGATTACCCAGGAACAATATGTTACGCTTTAAAAATAGAGTCATAAATTAGCGCTGCCACCGCTGGAATGCTAATTAGTCATGCATTACTCTATGGCAACTAGTACCCAGTGCAGGGTATTATGATATGAAATCCCATATCATTGCATGGATGCCTGACTCTGGGGGTTGATGTTGGAAGTCTGGGGACAGAAAGACTGACCAAGCAAGAGTTAGAAGCGTCAGATGATCTTATTCTGGCAAGAGAGCGCAAGCTCTATAAAAGCCCTTCCATTGGACTAATGGAAGGCAGACAATAATACCAATATCCTACTGTAGAACCTTTTTACAGTAGAAGAAGATATCTGAGTTCAAAGACCATTGTCAGTACTCAAAGAACTAGCAAGCTGTCTGTATAGAAAGCCACTTGGAAGTTGCCTCTCTTGTCATTGCTAGCCATTGCTTTTCCAAGGAATTCCCAGACGTTGCAAGTAATGCTTGTGCCATACAAGCTTCCCTATCAACACAATTACTAAGATTACATAACTACTTAATAAAGCAAATTGTAATCAGACCACCATGTCTGAGAGCAGAGCAGAGAGTTCTGACAATGATAAACAAGTATGGCTACGTCCCCAAAGGCAAAAAGAACAGCATGTCCCAGCGTGCAGCTGTGAGTTTTATTGTCTACTTGACAATAGCTCTTCTTGATCCTCTTGGTATTGAACTATACCAGATGATTGAGGGCTCCCATAATAGTAAGACCTTTCTGAAATTTCTCTAATTGGTTTGGGAGCACCTTCAAGTAACCAGGTTGGGTGTCATCAATATCATAGTATTTGATAGTGTTGGGCTCCACAAGGTGGCAGATATTCTCAATAAACTCCAGATAATTAAGCCTGCTGTAGAAACTAGCTCCCAACAATTGATCATATACAATTTGTGTTTTCTATTTCTTCCCTTCTATTTCTTATTCCTCAACCCAATCAAGTAAGTTTTTGGGTGGCTCAAGCAAGTAGTCAAGAAAGAGGCGCCACCTGGGCCTAATGAGTTGTTTAATTTTCTGCAGGTTGGTGTTCATACCCTTCCAGCTGAAAATGTGGTCAAATTCTATGGCCAAACTGATTTGTTTCTCCCTGTGTGCCTCTCCAAGCAGCCAATCAATTAAAGGCTTAGCTATTTCAAATTGTTTTATTCTGCATTTTTTTTATTGTTTGTTTTTTATTTAACTTAGTTCATATTGCCATTTTTTATACAAGCCTAATTGTATACCATCAGGTATAATAAAAATTAACAAAGCAAAGCCAAATAAATGAATGAATGAATAACACACAATAATAATAATTTTATATTTTGATTTTATTTAGCTTAATTTTTATTGTTTTTTGTTCTGTGATTCCAATTTTATCCCGTCAGGTATAATAAAAATTAACAAGAAAAGCCAAATAAATGAAAAAAATAGTTTAAGATATTTATTTTTTAATATTTATTTATTTGTTGTAGATAAATGATGTAAACATTTTATTTTTAAAAGTAGACATATATAAGAGAGTAAAACTTTTATCAGAGTTGAGAAGCTTTATTAAAAATGTGATCAGTAAAATTTGAGGACTTGTTTTTGAAATAAACTAGAAATTTTTATTGCCAAAGCATATGTTGACATGGCTCATGTAATATATATCTTACAGCAGCTTAAGTACAAAAGAACTGTGATACAATTGGCCAAGAGGATCTTTTCTGGTGGAGCTGACATCAATAAAGATGGCAGCAAGAATAACTGCATCCTGAATAACATGCTCTATTGAACTGTACCCAGACACAATCATTTTTTCATCTAGTAAATGTCAAAATTTGTCCAGCTTAATTATTTATAGTGTGTCACAAACCTCTGCTTCAATCTTCATCATTATAACAAGACCTAGTTAAACAATTAAGTGAAGTCTCTGCCCTGCAAACAGGGATGAGAACTCACAAAATTTATTGTATATGGTACTAATTTTATTTTAAAGGACATGATGGCAAAGATTTTTTCATTGTTGGCAGTATTTCAGTCTTGTCAGAGCACCAGGAGGCCCTAAAGTCTCTGAGAACCCCCACAACAGCAGGCAGGACAGCAGACAAACAGTTAGTAATGTCAGATACTTTTTTAAAAAAAATTAGGATATGCAATAGTGTTTGCTTAGTGGAATAACAGAAACAGACTTCTTCTTGTCCTCTTTCCATCTTGGGTAGGTTTTGGTACAGCATGGTTTGAAGAATTCTCAGACAAGGAGGACAAATAGCTTGCAGAATCTGGGGAGAGGGACGGAACATACTGGTCAAGGTGGATCTTAGAGGCCACAGCCAAAGCCACAACCCATCTTTCAGTTTCATCTGGTATTGGTTGAAGCTTTTCAAGTTGTACTGACTTTATAGGGGAATATTTTTATAATTTTTTTAACATTTCAGATCAGACAGTTGTTGTCAAAACCAGCTGATGCCCAATATGGGGGGCATAGTTGCTGTAAAAGATCTTGGTCACATGTAACTTCAGAAATTGTCATAGTGCGCCTTTGTGCTCATCTAAATAAAAAGTTAATAAAATCTTTTTATTTATTTAATCTTTTATTTATCTTCTTCTATATTTTTATCTGTTGCCCTCTCAACAGGGGCTGCTTATTGTGTTTTCTCACTTTCAAGTTGCTAGTCATCTTCTGTTGGTTTCTGTTTTTAACTTTTTGGTTACTCAAACATCTCTGGATTCTTTTCTCATGCCTCTGCGGTTGAAAACCTCTGTGGCGTAAACTGCAGGTTGGCAAAAAAAGCTTTTTGTATGTTTAGAAGCCTGGTTGCAAGTTTTTCAGTTATATTTGATATCTTGCTCCTCACGGCCTTCACAGTAAGTTTGTTAGTTTGTCACCTTTTAACACCACCTTCTTGAGTATGTCCTTCATCTTTTGATTAGCCTTCTTGGTCTTGGCCACCATCATGTCAAGTTATTTGATTATTGTCTCCAATTCTACCATGTTTTCCTTGTTCTTATCCCAACTCCTTTTATACCAATAAAACCATTTCAATAAAATATATCTATTTCTTTGCATCTATTAGAGATTTGATAAACATATCAATGAATATAATTATCAAATTTTTAAAGCTTTAAGTCATAATATTCAATTGATATTAATATTTTATTGTTTGTATATAGCAACTCATTACAGGTATCATGAATGACATGTTTTGTCCAAGTACATGTTTTTTACAAGACACAATTTGCTTTTAAATCAGTATAACAATTACAAGTGTTGCACTTTTTACATTACAGCACCACAATTATTTAAGATTATAGGGCGCATGGCATTTGCTTGAATACAGTCATATGTGAGGATATGAGTAGTATTATATCAGAAGAGCCATGATTGAACAGAAACAGGATTATTGCCCAGAAGGGGCTTCTGATCACACAGAAGCACTTAAAGAGTAGGATTAAGGTGAACCATGATAAAGATATAACCAATATGGTTCAAGGATTAAAGATTGTTTTATTTTAATTAATTATTCTTATACCTTATGCAAGATTAATCCATGGGATGCTAGCAATGTCTTCTAGGACATTCTAACACGCCCCTTACTTGGGTAATTATTAATCTAGGTTTGGTACTTATTGCACATCAACCAATAGAATATCTTCATCTTCACCCAGCACAGGTGATCCTTGCTGGCATGGAATAATTTAGTTACTTTAGGATCACTTCCTACTTTCTTGACATACTACAAGCTTAATGCTTATTAATGTGATTAATATGGAAATTTGAGATTATGGGGAATCAAACCCAGCACCTTGGCGCTCAATGTAAAAGTAAGGCAGCGCCTTGGCGCCTACAATATTTGACAGGTGGCACCTGCAATAATTTTCAGTTGGCGCAACAGCGCTTGACGTAAAAGTAGTTTGGCAATTTAGTGCCTAATCTAATTGCTACCTGGCGCCGCGGGCGCCTGTATCTTTTTCTAAAGTGGAGTGGCAGCAAATCATGTATCCTTAAGCGCCGCAGCGGCGCTTATCATTGACTAATTTAAGGTTCAAGTCAGCAGACTACTGCTGATCCAATATGAATATGATTATTACTACTAATTTATGTTGTTTGGCAGAAGTAATTCATATTAGCGAGCCCTGTCATACTTAGCATCATTGGTTTTTATACTGCTAATTTATGGGGTTGGTTGCAGAAACCTCAATCATTGAGCTCTGTCATAATTGGCATCATTGCTTGGTAAAAATTCCCAACAATAAGCAAAAGTACACATTTATTAAAAAAGATAACCACTTCCATGGGTTATATGTAGATCATATGTTTTAGAGATATATGTGTTGTTATAGATTATTTCATTAATTCTATTGTTTCTATTATAACTTTAATTTAGTGCTTTGAATATATTAAAGTTATAATAGAAAACAATAGATTTAATAATTATCAAAGTAGCCAAATTTAACTTGTGGAATGATTAAAATCAATGATCTCTATAGTTAAATATAAAATATATTTTATTCCAAAAAATAATTACTAGCTAAAAAAATATATGTTATATAATTGAAAAATTGTTTGGGTGGAGCAAGGTTTAATTGGCAAAATGTGAAAGTGGGCGGAGCAAACTAGTTGGTGGGCTGGATAGTGGGGGGAGGGCTTGATTGGCTAGAGGGATTGGTTCTGGTCAACTGGGAGGATTGGATGGGGACTAGGGCAGCGGGAGGACCTAGTGGCGCATGAGTGACTTGAGCAGCTTGGAGGAATTGGTGATGCATGACATCATACTTAGACTTGGAGAGAACAGTGATTAGCTTGTACACCAGTAATTTGTGAAAAGGCAGTTGGTGGCCCTTTGATAATTAGCTGCTATTATGAGTTCTCAGGGCCATCTTTGTGAATGTGTCAGCAATCATCTGATGGGAGAAAAGCACAGTGTGGTCATGGGCTGCACTAACCACCTGGCTGAAGTTTGTGGGGTTGCGCTCACAAATTCTGTTTCCAATGTTGAAGAGCAACACATCTCCTAGGTTTAAATTGGCATGATTAGCAGGGAAAATTGAGACATCATGGCTGTCTACTTGTATTTTCTTGAAGTTCACTTCAGCAAACTTCATTTGGTGACTCAGAAATATTTTGTATTTGGAATTGGCCAAGCTCCAGGTGTCAAGAAGGTTGGAGAGAATTTTTGTACCAGTACTCATTGGTGTAACTGGTTTTGGTTTGGTAAAACAGTTCCTTTTGGGGAAGCTGCCAGGAATGCATCAATAACAATTTACTCTGTTTCCTTTTTTTACCCTCAGGGGTGTTCTTTTTCCTCAAGGTTACATAATCCTGCGCCTGTAATGACAATTTATAATAGGCTAAAAATATGACATTGTCTAAAATAGAGGATAGGTGGCAGGTGATTGTGGCACCAATCATGGGGTTGTATGGCAAACCAGAGCCACCATCCAACTCATTGACTGGAAAATTGGTTAGGATCAGAACACTAATGAAAAGCCTGTGCATTCATTGCTGTTCAGTGGGGAAGGCAAAGAAGATGCAGTGGAGTCCAAGTAGGCAACAGACCTCAGTCAATTAGAGGTACAGGTTTTGCTGGAGAAGGTCAAGCATGGCAGGATAGGCATCCTTGATCTAGGATTTGACCTGCTTCTTCAGCTTCTTGGCCAGCTTTTCACCCCCTCTCTTAATTAGGGCTCGGAATTCATGTCTTACCACTGCCTCAATGAATTTTAGCCAGGTGGCAATGCCTGCAAAATTTACGCCGCCCTACTTGAGGCTCACAATCTCCTCTATCACCTTATTGATTACTAGGCGTTGTTTTTGGGGCCCTTCAGGAATAAGGGGACCCAGATTAGGCAGGGAAAGGTTTAATTGGCCTGAATTTTTGAGTAATGATTAGATAGGGTTAAAGGGGGGAACAGTTGCCCATTCTCCAAATTGTGGCACAGGCTCAGGTTGGGCCTGGTCTTAGGGAGCACAATTTTGGCTATCAGGAAAGCCATCTGTGGATGGGCCTGGTGACACATATAACTAGGCTCCTCACAACTTGAGTTGAACTGGGTATAGACGGGGGCTGTGGTAGTTGTGCTCCCTTAATCAGCAGTCTGAGCTTGGAGTAGCTCCTGGTACTGCTCCTCAGCAATTTCAAAGTTATCTTTACTAGTGAAACTCATTGTAAACAAAAAATAATTAAAATTCTATTAATAAAAGAAAAGCAAAGTATTTCTAGAAACCTAATTTTATTTAAATGAGTGCTCCTATTTGAGACATTCTATCAAACATAAATGTCCAAATTTGGATATGCATACATTGAAAATAATACTGAAGTTCCCTGAATTGATTTTGGTGGATTCATTTCTGAAATACACTATTTCCAATTAGAGTCCCAAAAAATAATCAATATTTTCAAAAAATGAGTTGTTTCATGTTTGAGCTCATCAATTTTGTGACTGAATCTCATGTGTTCTCTGTTTATATCATATTTGCCACACACTCATAATCAAATTTGATGTAGAATGATTTAGGAGGTGACTGGTTTGTGTTTGTTTTGAATTTGTTTCTATGCATTTGCTGTCTCATATTTGGAATTCAGTATTTGAGTTTATTATTGTTGTGTGATCAACTATTTTTGTTTTCTGGCCCTAGATAAATAGAAGCTTTATTGAGTAAATTTTCTGTAACTGATTTCAGTTAAAAAAAATTTGTGACTGATCCTGTGCGTTCTAAATTGACAAATTACATTTATCTCAACAGGTTATAAAACTACTGTACCAAAGTTATCAACTAAGCAACACCACCTGAATCCACAGCTCCTAATCTGTTACATTATCCCAAGAGTACCTTGTCTAGCACGCAAAAACCTTTGTGTGATTACTTTTTATTAATTATTCTAATAAACAAGGTTGTATTAAACAACTCCCAGATTAGGTCTATTTATCAGTGTCAACTTGCAGGGGGGGATTGAATCCAGATGGCAAACTGAAGCAGCAGTAACCCATTTTCAATCACACAGTTTGATTTAAATATGTTAAATTGGTTAACCTAGTTAACAGGTTTCCCAACTTTTGAGCCTTGCAACTAGGGCAAGTAATGTCATGTATTATGAAAACTACTGTGACATTATTCTCTGCTTTAGGCCAAGGAACTATGTCACTGTTGGGAAGGTGAGACAAGGAAATATTCTTGTGAGCAGAAGGAAGTTTCATGGCAGCCAAGGTAGACTCAGGGTGACTAAAAGCATTTGGATTCCAATTACAAAAACTATTGGATGAGATCAGGAGAGTTGGAACATTCATAGTGAGGAACCCAGGAATTTGTGAAATTAGGATAACCTTTCCAAGACACCAAGTATTCAAGTCTAAAACAGTTGCTCTTAGAATCCATGTCAGGAATATTCCTGACATTAACCAAATCTCTGTCAAAACTCCAGGTTGGATAAGGTAGGAAATGCCAAACCAAGAAATGCACAATTTGATTTGGAATTTCCCGCATTTATTGGGGAAAATAAAGTGAAAATTAAGTTGAAACAGGACTTGGCCAGCCCCAGAATAATTTATCATCCAGGCAGGCACCCGCCACACCAGCCAGCATCCTCTGCCAGCCTTCCAGCCAGCTGCCAGCGGGCCTTCTGCTTGCCTGCCAACCCCCCACTGCCCACTTGCCCACCTGCTTGCTCCCTGGGTCCTAGCCAACTGCTATCCACCCACCTGGGTCCCAGTCCTCACTCCCCAGCCAATCAGAAACACCTATTCAATTCAACCAATCATAAAAGTCCCTGATAAAAGGGCATGATTTAAAGAACAATCCCTGCCCACCAGAAGAGGGCTAAACTCAAGTTCTTAATGTGAGCAGCAATTCTACGCATAACCAATGAGATTCTGATTTCCAGGTCACATGGTTGAGTCCAGATCCCAACCAAACCATGGCTTCCAAGACATAAATAGATCTTGAAAGTCACATGAGTTGTCACCACCACCTGACCCCATGTCCAGGAGAAATCATTGGCCCCAGTCAAGAATGGTCAAACCCACAGCAGATTGCCAAAGAACAAGGGTTTGGCCATCTTCTCAAACACCAATTCCCAATCCCATCCTTCAAACTTTTAGGATCCCTGATTCCTTGTTTTCACTCCCACTTGCAAAACTTTTCACAGTGGGCAGTACTATAAATATAGGATCCCTTCTCAGTAATAGCTTGTGCTATTATTGAGTTTAATACCCTAAATAAAGCAAATTTCAACTCTCAACTTCCAAGTCAACTATTAGTTAGTTTGCCCCAGCCTACAACCTCCAATCCAAGGAAGATGAACCACCTCATCTTCCCAGCTGTGCTTTAAGCTTGCCTTGGAATTGGAGGATATCTGCCATGGTAGTGTCATTTTTTCCTGGGATAGATTGCCCAAAGAAGAAGAATATGAACAGAAAGCAGCAAAACCATTGAAAGTATTGGATGATTTAAATCTAGTCATTGACAAAAAATGGGTTTAAAGCTGCTCCTGTTGACGGTAAAGGAATAACCTACACCTCCCTGAATTTCCCCCAAACAATTATGCATTGAAGATTACAAGATATCACTACCCAGCGGCGCTTGGCAGTCAGCCAGCTAGTTGCCCAAAAATATCAAATTATGACATCATTGATGCTTTGGCAGAAGTCCCCAACCAAGAGGTGTTAATATTTCCAGCCGGCCAATCAGATTCAAGTTTGTCCCCCAGTTGAGTTATAGTCCCTCCCATTTCCCCTCTGAAAACTTATTTTCAGATAGTTTTACCTACTCTCAATAAAGTTATTCCCCAATATATGAAAGCTACCCTGGGGTCAAAAATACCCCCTTCTCAGGCCATGGCTGCTGCTGTCTTGGCATGGCTGAGAAAAGTTTCTACACAGGACCAGCAGGTTTTGTACCCCTTATCTCAAAATCATTTCTTTTTGGTGGTCCATTTACATCTCCTGTTTTCTGTGTCATTAATTGTCTTATTTTTGTGTTTTATTCCTTTTCTTTGTAGATTTGTAGGTTTAAAGCTTCTGTGCACATCTTTGTTCTTTGTTCTGATTTTAGTCTGGACAATTTATCCCCACAACTTTTATTTGAGCCTGGACCTTATTTACTCAACTCTAACAATATCAACAGGGACCAGAATTATTTGGGCCTTCACCAGAAGAGTTAGGTCACAGCTATCACTATGACCCTGGACAACTCAACTCTTTGAACACTAATTCCTGGACTCCTCTTGTGTCACCACACTCTACCCTGTTCATTACAGTGTATAACTCCCTGTACTAAGTGCTGACCTACTTTGCAGGAAGCTTTGGGAGGTACAACATCCACGCCAAAGTCTTCTGGTGGTTGATGACCATTTATCTAATTGCCACCGCCTTGACTGGCTTCCAATTCCAGCCATACCTTCTTCAAGTAGTACCTACAATGTCTGGGTATTACATCCATGATGCAATCTAATTCATACTATGCTTTTCTTATACCAAGATGGTTTGGGAAGAGGTCACCTCTGTTCACAGAAAGGAGCAAGAAGACACTCATGAAATATGTGGAAGATCTTATAAGAGGACAGTAACTCCAACCAATAAGTAGAAGGACCAATCTGGTGCTTTAATTTGAATGGACCTATGCACTTTAGACCCAGTTTGCAGCAAAAAACCTTAAACTTCATATTACAAGCATTAATCATGACCAGATCACCTGGACAGTAGGTGAGATCCTCCTGGCTCTTATAATCAGTGTATTTCTTGTAAGTTGTCACAGAGGCAGCAAGAGTAACCTGAAGCTCCTGATGGATCTGCTTCAATGCAGAAGCTTGGTCAATTGCAGCCTCTATGTTGCTAACCAGCCTAGGACCCATGTTAGACAACAGGCTGTAACCCACATTGGCAAAGAACAGTGAGACCTGTGTTAATGTGCGTGGAGCATTGTTATATATGAACTCTGTCATGGGTAGGTTCAAACACCAATTATCCTGGCGCCCATTAGTGTGGCATCATAGATAAACCTCCAAACTTTGATTTACCCTCTCTATTTGTCCATTGGACTAGGGGTGAAAAGCAATGGAACGGCAGAGCTTGATCCCAAGAATCCCAGTAAAGGCTTCCCAGAACTGAGCAATAAACTAGGGTCCACAATAACTTACTATCTCCATTAGAATGCCATGCAGTGAGCAAATTCTGTCTACAATCAATCTTGCTGTCTCCATCAACATAATTGTGGTTGATCAAGGAAAAAAATGTGCTATTTTTGTAAATCAATCTACCACCACCATTATTACATTAAACCATTAGAGTCAGGAAGTCCTCCAATAAAATCCACAGATACCAATGTCCAAGGCCTCACAGCTGGTTATAGTGGAACCAAAAAACCAGTAGTCTTGTTCCTGCTTGCCTTGGAACAAACTCACACCAAGAAATCCCAAACATGGGCTGCTACCTGAACTATCAAACCTTTCTACAAGAACTGTCAGCAAATTAACTCAACAGTCTTATTCTTCCCCAGGTGGCCTGACATAGGACACATGTGTAATGCCTCTATGGTTTCTTCCCAAATAGTTTCCTCTGGAACCCATAGACAGCCTTGATGATAATGGATCAGTCTTATCTTATGGTAACCCTGTGGCTGACCCACTGGGTGTGCACATTTCAGTTCCAATAATCTGTTGTAACCCTTGGACAACGGCTGCAAAAATTTAACTTTGGAATATAAGTCTAGGTCTGCACCCTCCATTAAAGACATGGTGACAAGCATAGAAGACAGAGTCAACACAAAGGGGACCACAGCATCATCTGAAATCAAAGTATGTGTGTTAAACTCAAAGTCTAAAACAGAATCAGGGAGGTGGAAAGGATTCCTACTCAATGCATCTGCCAGGTGATTATCAGATTCCTTAATAAACTTGTAACAGAACTTGTATCTTGTCAAATCATCATGCCATCTGGATTGACAACCTGACAAAACCATGGGCTGAAAATAGTACATAAGAGCTTTAAAATCTGTTCTCACTAAAAAAGGATGACACGCCAACATGAGTGGGTGATGACAATGCTTTAGAGATTCCACAACTGCCAACAATTCCTTGTTGTAGATAATGTAATTATGTTCCCAACCCTCCATTTTTTGTAAGAAATATCCTACAGATCTCTCAACATCATTGCCAGTGGTTTGTAATAATGCACCAGCCACATCATATTTAGAGGCATCTGTGGAGACCACATGTCTCAATACTGATAAAGATAACAAAAGAGCCTTGACTGCTGCAAATGCTTCTGCGCACTCAGGTGTCCAGACCAAAGTTGTCTTCCCACTAGCTGAATACAAGGGGGCAGCCACTTCTGATAAATGTGGGGTAAACTTCCACAAGAAAGTATAAATGCCCAAGAAGCTACAAAGTTGAGATACAGTCACTGGTGTAGATACTCACAAACTGCTGCCTCCTTATCAGGAGCAATAATATGACCATCTTCAAAGATAATTTTACCCAGAAAGGTAATTTACTCTTACTTTGCCTAATGATCAAGTTAGCCTGGAAGGTACAATACACCACCACTGATAGATGAACCTTATGGGACTCCTTGTCTGAGGAAAACACCAGGATGTTGTCCATGTACGTGATGGCACATACACTCAGGATATCTCCCAGGACTGAATCAATCAACCGCTGAAAGCAAGCAGGAGAATTTTTCAACCCAAAAGGCATGACAAAAAACTGTAAGATGTCTTTCTTGGTTCTAAACACAGTCAATCACTCCATCCCCTCTGCAATCCTAATCTGATTGAATGCATTCAAGAGATCAAGTTTTGAGAACACCTCAGTCTTTTCAACACAACAAGAGATTTGCACTTCAAGAAACAAATGATAGGGATCCAGGATTGTGATATTGTTTAGGTTTCCATAGTCTGCACAAAGTCTTAGCAACCTGTCTGACTTTTGAACAAACAACAATGGAGAACAGATTGATGAAGCCTTTTTTTTAAATATAGCCTTTTGCCAACATGTCACCAGTCCACTCCTCCAAACATGCATCCCCCCTTCAGAGTCAAGGGGTAAATTAGAGAAGCAATACAGATAAGATCAACAGTAACCTTGAAGTCAAAGTCAAACTGAGTGTGTTTGGGAAGAACCTTGCCCCTAGTAGCATCAAAAGCTGCTGACCATGGTTGAAGGCATGCTGGCAAATCCAAACTCACAGGCGTGGGGACAGGGACAGACTTAATGGTTTGAGAAGACTGTTCCAACTCTGACATTTCAAGCCATGGTATACAAACAGTTATACCTAAAGAATGGTCCACCTGCAACTTGTTTTCTTTGAGAAGAGTTGGCACGTTATTATTCTGCCACCATCCCACCCCCAAGATAATAGGGTACATGAGGGTTATGCATATAGAAAATTGAGCAGTAAAGGACTGAACTGCAACAGAGAAAGTCACCGGTTTCTTCAATTGGAAAGACAGAAACATTTAGCAATTCCCTCCTATGACCAGCCTGCCAGGATGATATTTCAATTCCAACAGATCTGCAGTTTCCATGCTCATGAAGTTTTCTAAAGCACAAGTATCCAAAAAAATAGCAGGAAAAAAGATAATCTGACTATTATTGATGCTACCATAAAACAAAAAGCAACCAGAAGTATATTTATTTGCTGCAAGCAAAGCAACCTCAGCATGCTCCTGATTCTCCTCAGCTTGCAAACTACTGTCAAAAAGGCAAGATGCTCCTGAAAGTAACGTTTGATCATTTCCTGAACTGCCTCAGGGAGAACAGAGCAGTCCCAATTGATATGAACCAACAAAAACTCTCCAGATTCAACAACAGCCAATTTAATTGGAAGTACTTGCTTCAAAATGGCCAGGAATCTCTTGGAAGTTGCATTTGAAACCACCTCCTTGCCATCCACTGGTTTATTCAAGATTTCCAAGTGAGGTTGGGAAGATACACACAAGGCGCGCTCTTTAACAGGACCAGGAGGAGTTGAAGCAGGCTGGGAACCAGAAAACTGTTAAAAATCAACAGGATTAGCTTCAATTGCCAACACACCTTGTTTGGAAGCAGAAGGATTTGTGACTAGAGAAAGGATTTGGCTTATCAGGGCCTCAGTTGCAGTTAACAGGGAATCCCAAAATGCTAAGTCCTGTGCAGTTTGATCAACTGCTAATCATAATGCTGAGAGATTATTCACTTCAGGAACATCAATGGTTTGAAAATAAGCCAGAAATTGAGGAAGTAATACTGATAGTGAACTAGTACCCTGATGAAAGGCATACAACTCCTGGTAAACTTTTGGCTCCTCAATAAATGCACAAACAGTATTTAACAAAGAAAACAAAGATGCACTCTCAGTTAAAACACGTGTGTTGTACTCCACCGCAGACAACAACCATTTGCAAGCATCCACCAAAACTTTGTCATAACATGATAAATCTGAGATTTGTGACTAGTGTGCAGCCAGAATAGGATGATAAAGACTACACCACTTTGCAAGAAATTTTGTCAGTGGGCAGAGCAGGCTAATAGTCCAGAAACCAAAATAACATGACACAACAGAACCAGGAAACAGCAGAACTAATCTCAATCACTGCAACTGGAGAAGGAAACCACAGATTAAAAGAAATCCAAACTGAAAGACAAAGAACAAGCTTATACAGATGAAAATTTTAAATGCAGATATCTCAACAATACTGGAGAATAGGAACACAATTTTATGAAAAACTGCTTACAAAAACTCAGACTAGAAGAGTTGAGTAATGTGTCAGAAATTGTTGGATAGTATAAAGAGGTCTCCAGATGGTGGGGAATAACCACCCAAATCCATAAGGAGTTGATGATTATCCATCACCATAGCTCCAAGTACTGTTTAGTAAAAATTACAAAAGATATACTAGGTCTTAAAAAAATGATTAAACCAACCAAAGGAGTCCAAGTAAAATGGCCTAGGATAAGAAAAAAGAGCCTTTGTAGTAAAAATAAGGACATTGAGAAGTAAAAAAGGTCTCAGGTTCAGATTCTTAAGTAAAGACTCAAAGATTAGAAGACATTGGGGGTAACATTAAGTGGCATCAACAACAAAGAACCCAAAGCAGGGCCCCATCTTCCAGTTACAATCTGATTCAAGATCAGGTTATACAGGATGTAGAGGAGTAGACCAACTACAGGATGCACAATAAATAAATTTAGATAGGGAGATAGTTTAGTTTATTGAGTAATTTTTAGGAAGGAATCAACTCTTAGAGTTGAACAGTGAAAATTTTCAATATTGATAAGGAGCGCCTTTTGGGGAAGCTAAATATGGAATTAAGAAAGAAGAGAAGTATATTTTATTGGATAATACTTTTGACTTATATAGACTTGACTGTGGCGGGGATTTAGTTGGATCAAACCTAGGGGTTGGTCATGTGCAAGATGGGTTTGAGCCAGAATGCTTGTACATCCAGACCCTTGACACCCCCCCTTAAGGGGTTACTCTGGTGCATCAGGGGGGGGCTTTGTTTTCACAGCTGTTGCCTGATGCTCCTGGAGTTGTTTACTAGTTGGAACCAGTCTGGTTGAGTGCTCTCCTTTACTGAGGCGGAGACAGGCTCTGTGGTATTTCTTGATAATTGGGTTTTTGACACCTTGGAATTTTACTAGGTAGGTGTTGTGTTCTGGTCTGTATTTGATGACTCTTCCTGGTCCCTGGTGTACTGAGTCTAGTTTCTTTCTGTTGCCAACTAGAATACAGACATGGGAGTTGATGGGAAGTGGTTCCTCTGTGGAGGTTACCTTTTGTGTTTTGAGCCTCTTTATTTCTGCTATTTTAGCTTTGAGGCAGATGTGTTGTAGATTTGGTGCTTGTTCTACTGTGGGAGGTTTCCCCGGGGGGATCTTTATGTATGGCTGTTGGTTGTGGGTGATTAGTTCTGGTTTGTACCTGTAGGTTAGCTCAAACAGTGAATATCCTGTCCCTTAGTTGGTGCAGACTTGGGATACTAGTAATGCATGTTTCACGTATAGTGGCCATGTGTCTTTGGCTTTGCCATCCATTATTTTCTCTAGGGTCCTAATAAGGCTGCTATTCAGGTGTTCAACTCTGCCATTAGCCTGTGGCCTGTATGGAGAGGTTGTGGAGTGTTTAAGGTTTTAGATTTTAAGTTGTCATTTACTACGTGACCTGATAACTTGGTTGCTCCATCAGTTATGATGTAGTCTGGAGTGCCGTAGTTGGCTATGAATGCTTTGTTAATGGAACAGTTGATGGTTTATGCTTTATGGTCCTTTGTTGCCCAGAAGATGGGCCAGCATGTGGCAAAGTTGATAGCTACAATTAAGAAACATTGGTTTGTTTTTGTTTCTGGGAAGGGGCCCACTACATCCAGTCCCCAAACCTTGAATGGTTCAGGGTCTGGTACTAGGTTGACCATTGGCTGAGGAGCCTTTGTACTGGTGTACTTCTTGCACACTGTGCACTTTTTCAGAACATCAACTATATCCTGTTTTAAGTTGAGCTACCATACTATCTCTTTTAGTGTGAGGTATAGGTTGTTAGCCTTTGTATGGCCTAGTAGGTGGTGATGTCTTAATATGGTGTCAACTCTTTGTACAAGTGGGATGTACAGGACATGTTTGTTATTAATAATTTAGTATGCAGTGCCATTTGATACATGGAAATTACTTTTAGTTTCTTACTAATGTATTGTGGGTCAGTTGATGTGCTGAGGGGTCTTTCCCTTTGGTTTTATACTCAGTGTTGTACAGGTTTGGCCAGTAAGGGTTTAGGTGGTCAGGGTGATCTTCTCTAGGCTGACATAGTCTAGAGAGAGCATCAGCCGTGACCAGCTCTTCCCCTTTTGTATTGGATGTCCAGGTTAAGCTGTTCCAGCAAGGACATCTATTTGGCTTGCCGCCGTGCAAGTGCGTTCTGAGTTTTAAAATATATTAAGGATTTATGGCCAGTTAGTACTTGGACGTTTAAATGTCCTTCCAGGTAACATCTCCATTTCTTGCATGTGTGGTATATTTCTAGCAATCCCTTATTGTGTATTGGGTATCTCTGCTCATTATTAGTTAGTTTTCTGCTTTCATAACATACTGACAGGAAGTCTTGCTGCCCTGGCTGGCAGATGCATAAGACTGCTCCAATGGCGGTGTCACTAGCATCTGATTCAAGCTTGTAGCACCCATTGTTATTAGGGTATTGCAAGATTGGTGCTTAGATCAAAGCTTGTTTCAATAGTTGGAAATTCTTGTTGCATTCTGAAGTCCAGTGAATTTCTTTTTGGTATTACCTTCAGTTAGGTCATTGATTGGTGTGGTGAGCTTTCTGAAGTCTTTGATGTATTTTCTTAGGTAAGCTACCATACCAAGAAAGCATCTAACTTGTTTCATAGAGGTGGGGTGTTGCATGTTATTTATGGCTTTTATTTTATCTGGGTCAGCTTTGATGCCACTGCCAGAGACAACTTGGCCCTAGAACAGGAGTTCCTTTTTCATAAATTGGCACTTACTAGGCTTAGGTATAGTTTGTGATTTGCAAGTCAATCAAATGTCTTGCAGACATGCGTGAGGTGTTCCTCTTTTGTTTTTGAAAATATGATGATATTGTCAAGGTAGCATAATATATTTGAGAGGCTGTTTAGTGCTTGGTTCATCATGGTGACAAGCATTGCAGGAGCGTTGGTAATCCCAAAGTTCATTACTCTACATTTGAAGGATCTAAATTGCGTACAGAACACAGTCTTTGGTATGTCCTTTTCCTTTACTTCAACTTGGTTGTAACCTGAGGTGAGGTCAATTTCAGAGAAAAATTTGGCTCTTGAGAGTCTTACAAACAGGTCCTCTATAAGTGGGAGAGGGTATTTATTCTTTACAGTGCTTGCATTTAGTGCTCTGTAGCCAGTTACTAGACGTATAGTGCCTTCCTTTTTCTTTACAAAGAACACTGCTGCCCCCATGGGGATTCAGATGGGCGGATGAATCCTTTTGCTAGATTGTCCTCAATATGGGTTTTGAGGGTTTGGGTCTCCATGGGGGAGATTCTGTAGAGGGGTGCAGGTTTAGGTATGGCCTTACATAAGTCAATGCCATTTTTGACCTCCCGTTTGGGGGGTAGCTTGGTGAGTTCTTTTTTGAATACATGGGCGTATTCTTATAGGAGTGCCACAAGTTCTTGGTATTGGATTTTGGTTGTTTGCATGTTATTGAGCTCAGTGTACCTCATTATTTGGAGATTACTATCTTTGGTTAGAATTTCTGAGTTGTCTTGGTTTATGACCTGGAAAAATACTGTGTCTCTTAGAATGAGATTGTTAGGTTCTTTGAGAATGTTGAAGTTGACTCTGTTGTGTTTGATGGTCATGGTTTTTGTTTTCCAACATACACTGGGGTTCACTTGGGTGAGCCAGTCCATGCCTGCTACAATGTCATAGTTTATGTTGTTCATGACAAGTCCTTTGATGGACGTTTGTATGCCTTGGAGGTCAATTCTGAAGGGAGTTGTTTTGCCTTCAAGTAGAACCTTTGATTTGTCTGCCATTCTGGTGTATTTGAAGTTGGATTTGACATCTGGTATTTTGTACTTGGTTAAAAATGGTTTACTAATCATAGTGTGTTGTGCACCAGAGTCAAATAAAATTTTATGTGTATGTGATTTTTAAGTGCATGGATAAACAAGAAGTTGTGAGTGATCTTTTAATTTTTACATTCATAAAAATGGAGGATTGCGGGACATGTGGGATGCAAGCAGCAAAGTTCTTGCCTTGGTACAGTTTATTTGTCCTGTTGGGGGGAGACAGGGGTAATTAAGTCTGTTCACCCTCCTCTTTTCCATGTTCCTCTGTTTTGAGACCTTTGAGGTCAGAGAACGTGGGGTCAGATTAATAGCAAGTTGCTACTTCAGCATTATTAACTTTGGCAGTGTCCTCTTTCTTGGGACAGGAGCGGTTTGCGCTTTGGCTACAATTGCCATTGTTGCAATTGGAGTTGTCGTTGTTATGGTTGGTATTTTGGCGTTTATTGATATTGGAGTTTTCTCTGCCATTGCCGTTTGAGGAGTGATTGCCGTTGCATGCAGCATATTCCATGTTTCTGCATTTTTCTGCGTGCTTGGCTTCTGCAATGAGCGCGGGCATGGAGGTGTTGGCCTCTGGGAGGATGAGGGCAGCAACAGAGGATTTCATTCTGTTGATGAATGATGCTCTGGTATGTATGTTGTCAGCTTGTGCTGGGTTTTGGATTTTGCAACGTATTTCCTCAAATTTATTGGTGTAAGCTGCAATAGTGGTCTTCTGCAGAAGACCACTGAGCTGTATTGCAATGTCTTGGAGGGATTTGGTGATGCGGAAATTGTGGGTGATGTCTGCTTTGAACTCTTCCCAGTTGTCAATCTGGTTATCAGTTTGTGAGCCAACCCAGGTGGCAAACCAGTAAGCTACAGCCTTTTACAGGAGCTTGCTGGCTTCCTGGACCCATTTATCATGGGGGATGAGGCTGGCACAGAGTTTGACGGCTGTGTGGTCTAGCCAGTTGATGATGTTTTCATTGTTCTTACCGAAGAACTTGTAAATACCAATGTATTTAGTGTTGGTCACTTCACTTGTGATAGGTGGTTGTGCATTTGTTTGTTGTTGAAGAGAGCGACTGTATTGAATTATTTTGGCACATGTTTTGGGTATGACCAGACCTTTGAATATGGTGCATCCACTAGGTATATCTTCATCAATGTTGAGGGCGCAGAAGTACGGTTTTCAGGTCTTCTGTAATGTGCCTGGCTGAGTATGTGAGCAAAGAAGGGCGGGTTTCAGTCAGTAATTTTCTCTCTCATGGGTGTGGTCAAAAAACCGTAGCTGCTACCAGTGATAAGGAGCGCCTTTTTGGGGGAGCTTCAAATATGGAATTAAGAAAGAAGAGAAGTATATTTTATTGGATAATACTTTAGACTTATATAGACTTGACTATGTTGGGGATTTAGTTGGATCAAACCTAGGGGTTGATCATGTGCAAGATGGGTTTGAGCCACTGGATACTTGGACAGTCAGGTGATATTGCTTGGTTACCATTCTTGGTATGTCAAACAGTATATTGGAAGGGGACCAAATTGGGCAATGGCTGGATGTTAAGTAGTTTGGCAGTATCCAGAATGCTTGTACATCCAGACCCTTGACAATGTGTACCAAAATTAATGACTTACTAATACCATCTGAATCCATGGCTCCTATTATGTTACATTATCTCAAGAGTACCTTGTCCAGCACACAGAAACCCATGTGTGATTAATTTTTGTTAACCATTCTGATAAACAAGGTTGTATAGAATGACTCCCAGATTATGGTTGTTTATCAGTATCAACTTGTATGGGTTAATCAAATCATGATGACAAAATGAAGTGGCAGTGACCCATTTCCAACCAACAGTTTGATTTAAATCTGTCATCTTGGTTAACTTGGTTAACTGATTTCCCAACTTCCTGGATTTGCAATTAGGACAGGAAATACCAAGCATTATGAAAACTACTGTGACAAAAGGTTAGTTTAGCCTGTTGTGCAACTACAGGTCCCAAACCTATTCTATGGTACCATTTATTGGTCTCTGTGGTTTAGACCAATATCAATTAATCAAAGGTTTGCATAAAAGAAAAATATTTTTTTTAATTTTCTCCATGTTGCCAAGAAATATATGTAGTAAACTAAAGTGGTATAATTGCATTTTAATTCTTGATAATGTGGGTTTGCCTAAAGTGGGTTTTGTCAATTCTGAATTCTTACTATTTTTTCAACGTCTACAATTACTCCCTCTTATGAAAGTAATTTACTTAGTAATTCCCTTATTAATAACTAAGTTGGTGGCACTATTATCAGCTGTTCATTTTAAGGGAATCAAACATTTAAAGTCCTAGATAGAACATTACTTGGACAATCACCATGACTTCCATGGCTTACATGGACTGCATGTGGCTTCCCATGATACTATATAATACTCAGAATTCATATCATATGAAGTATCACTATCTTCTTCATTTCCCCCTTTATTTTGTTTTATATACTTCCCAGAAGTATATACACAACAGTGGTAGCACAGGTAGGGTATATACACCTACACAATTTAAAGGAAAAATTCCTCCAAAGAAAAAAAATCAGCAGATGTCACTCAATACCAGCTAAAGAAGATATGAATAAGGTCAGAAAATCCACAGGATACACTGTCTTCAACAATATACTTGTACCAACCAAACAATATGATTTCCTCAGCACACAAGGAGTCATGAACCTGCTTCCAAAACAGGATGTACAAAAATACCCAAAATTGTATTTCAATACCTCTGCTCAGAAGAAATTAGGACATTCTCAGGACTACACTATAAAAATGCCAATCTATGGATTCACAGTGCACAAAACAAGTTCACACAAGTTGGCTATCCCCAAAGACTCTGGGAAAGTAAAATTGCCTTACAAGTTACTGGTGCCACCTCCCCCTTTGTGAGAAAATGGGTTAAATAACATCCTAATCACAATGAAGACTGGGACATGTTCAAAGATGTCTGCCTAGAAAAGCTTGTCATAAAGGGCTCTGATGTTATGATTATGACAGAACTCAGAACCTTTAAAATGACAGGAACTATCAATGAGTACATTGCAGCCTATGAAGACATACATGATTGAGTTCCCAACACTATCAACTTTGATGAAACTGGGCCACATTTGGACTTCTATAATGGCCTTCCCACGCACATTAGACGTCAGTTTGACATGACCTGCTGCAAGAACCTTGAAGATGAGTTCTTGGAGGGAAAACACACAGCTCAAAAATCTGACAATCTATATGCAACCAACAAGTGCAAGGAGAGTCCTACAGCCAAGAAAGATTCTTGGCCCAATAAGCAGAACAACCAAGCCAAAAACACTCATCCTTAAACTAAGAATCACACTGCACAAGACAACCAGGCAAGCACCAAAGATACCAACAAGGAGGGAAAAGCTCAGGGGAGTGCTTAGGCAAGCTGCCCTCCCCCAACCTACAAGACTTGTACAGGGACCAGGACGTGGATTCAATCACCATGATCCAAGTACCCTCCAGCAACCCTCTACTGTTTGCCACCCAAACTGGAAATAAACTACTCACTTACCCTTTCTGTTTTTGCATATATCAGGGTACAGCACTATTTAACACTGGAGCAGACCAATTCCTTATTGACAAGAATTTTCTAGCCTCATGAAACTGCCTAAAACCAAGAGGAAGATAAAAAAGAGTAATCATGGCAGACAATCAAAGTACCCTGGTCACTAAAGAGGCAAAACCTCTCTGCATGCAAATTGGAGATGTACAAACAACAATTAGCGGCCCTATCATATCAATCCACAAGTATGATGTTATACTTGGCCTGGATTGGATGAGAAAGACCAAACCTCACATTTACTGGGATAGTGCTACTCTCACCATACAAAGAGGCAAGGTGCACTACCATGTTTACCCAAACCATTGTGACACACTTATGAGAGACCACATATTGTGAAAATCATGGAAACAGAAGAGGAAACTGATTCTAGAAAAATTAATTAGAACACCTGTACATACAAAGTTATCCATTTATAAAAATAAAGGAACCAGACATAAGAGCAACTACATCTGAGACCAGCTAGCTAGTGAGTTCCCCTCTGTCTTCCAGGAAGCACTCCCAAGATTACCACCAGCCCGTGGCATACAACATGAGATTGACCTTAAAGGAAGTGTACCTAAGACACGCCCTATCTACTGCCTTACACCACAAGAAGATGACGCCCTAAAAGCTTATCTTGATGAAGCCCTCAAAAAAGGAATCATAAAACCATCAAAGTCGCCTTTTGGTGCTGCTGTCTTATTTGTGGCCAAGAAAATTATAGTTTACATCTTGTTTCAATTACCAGTCACTCAAGGAGGTCTAAATTAAGAGCAGGTATCCTCTGACACTGATTGACAACCTCTTTAACACATTGAGGTAAGCACAGTTCTTCAGAAAGATTGACTTAACATCAGGATACCATCAAATCTGTGTTAAACCTGAAGACATCCCAAAGACAGCATTAATAACCAAATACAGCTCATTGGAATGTGTATTACTCAACTTTGGTATGAAAAACTCTACCACTATCTTTGTGGCCTTTATGAAATAAGTGCTCAATGACCACATTGGAAAAAGAGCTATTGTCTACTTTGATAATATAACCATCTAAAGCCAAACAAAGAATAACACTGAAAAGGCGTTTGCATGGTACTCAACACACTCCATGACAAACAGCTTATAACAAACCTTCCAAGTGTGATTTCTTCTCATCCAAGTTACCTTTACTAGGATACATCATTAGCAGGGATGAAATCAAACCAGACCCTGAAAAGATAAGGGCCATCACTGATATGCCAGCACCACACAACAAGAGTGAAATTCAAACCTTTATGGGAATGGTTGTGTATATCAAGATATTCATCCCTGATTGGGGAGCTCTAAATGCCCCACTATTTGGGATCACTGGCATGACAACAAAATTTGTGTGGACCCTGCTGAGAGAACAACACTTCCAATAACTAAAGTAACAAATGGTTACCACTCACATCCTACAGTATCCTAACTAAGAAAAGATCTACAAAATAGAGAAAGATGCTATGGATTATGCAAGAGAAAGATTACTTAGGATTAAAACAAGAGAAAATGATTTCCTCCCTGTTGCATATGAATCAAGAAAATTTTCAGAAAGTGAAAAGAGATACCCTATTTATGGCAAGGAACTGATAGCTTTTGTTCATTGTCTGATGAAATGGTGTTGCTATTTAAAAGGTGCACAAATATTAAGTGCTAAAAAACCACAAGCCATTGGTATTCTTTAAAACACAACAACACCTATCAAGACAGCAATCCAAATAAAAGAAATCTATAAAAAGGTACCCCATGATAATCAAATATAATACAAATAAGGAGCTAAGTACTGCAGACGCCCTATCAAAGCTATTGTGATGATCCACATGTTGAGCTATTTTTCAGGCATGGGATGATGCTGGACAAGCAGAGAATGGTTGCATTAGAGAGGTAAATTTTTGTGGCTTTGTTTTTTTGGCCAGCTGTGGTATCTGGACGTTTTCTTCACTGAGGTGGCTGGGGTTTGGTTTTTGCCTTGTGATGTTGGTAAAGTGGCCTCTTTATAGTGCTTTGTAAAAATAGAGAAGTTTGATAATATGGGATGGATGTGCTGTGGTAGCACTGAAATCCTGATCCCAACTTGGGTGAAAATATAGTTGGGTAATTTTGCCTAGGATGGGGTTAAAGTTTCTCTTTCTATGATTTTAGGGAGCTTTAAAGAAGTCTTAAAGTTGCTGGGCAAGAATAGATAAATCAGAACCATTCTTAAAGTGAATTTAAAGAGAATCAGCTGCAGAACTTAATGATTTGGAGGTTACTGGGAAGTGAAGTTGGTTACTTTGCGCCTGAAAGCTCAAGATTATCCACTTTGACAAGTAAAATAGTAGTGGTACATGAGGTATCCCTGCTTTTAATCACCTAGCTGGAGGACACTAATGGGGGGTTAGTCTAGGTGAATTCAGTGAGGGAGACTTAGAACCCAGAGTCTGATATGTCTACTGATGGGTACTAAAAAAGTAAGTCAAGATGGAGAACATCTGTAAATGTTTTCTAAGTTGTTTAATATATATGCTAGTTACTATTATATTATACTAAGGTTGGAAAAATTTGGTGAAATATTACAACATTTCTCTAAATTGATTTGCTGGGGTTTCAGAATGTGGATTTTTTTGCATTGATTTTGTTGCAGTAGCAAAATCAGAGAGTAATGTTTCAGAAATTGCAGAATACAAAGCTGTTTTGATGAGATGTTTTCCCTGGATTTTACTATTTCAAAACAGCAGGATTGACCTGCCAGCAAGGTTCTGACTAAGCAGGTCCATGACCTGCAATCCTAATTTCCTGTGACCTGGTCCCAAACAAGGAAGTTGACTCAAATTCCCAAAAGCAACAACATGAACAAACAATGATCCTATTTGGTGGATGACTTGATTGGGAACCTGACCCTTTACCAGGAACAAGTCACTCCCCTTCATTATCCAACTGAATGATCTACATAATCATGTTCTTCTTAAGATGATTCACAGCAACTATATAATTCCTATCTCCAAATAAAGATAATTATCCAGTTTCCAAAATTCTCCCCTTTGTAACTCTGCTAAAACAGCCCAGTTACAACAACTATAAGAGTAAATATCTGTGAAAAAAGTTGAAGAAGATCAGGAATAGCAATTTAAATAGTATTTTACTATTAAATTTAGCTAAAGTTTAATGAAGGAAAGACTGATGCTGGAACAAGGAACCAGTTAACGCTTTGATGCACAAAGAGTTGTTGCTTTGAGCAGCTTAAGCGGTGACAAATTATTTCCTAGTTAGATTGTGGTGGGTCTTCATAAATTGTTAAGATTTGCGCTCTGCAATCATTGATTAAGTTTAAGGAATGTTTACTAATCAATATGATTGGTTAGAAGACAAAAGCGTAAAGTATAAAAAAGAATACAATGAATCAATACTTTAAGCTTTTGGGAAAGTAAGTGTGTAAGTTTATTTTATTATAAAAGAAAGTGAGCACCAATAGCTTAATCATTTAAAGAAAACCATTATAAAGGCACAAACGTTGGGAACAATGCGTCATAAGAAGGAGGCTGACTGGAAAGTTGCAGGGGCATTTCACAAATATTTTGGTTGCAAGCATGACCTTTTTTGGGCGCTTAATCTATATATTGAAGGTTACAAATATGGTTAGTTTGAAGTAACCAGATGTCTTCTAAAGTGTTAAAAAGTCCTTTCTTAAAGATTAGCTGTTCAAAATGACTCCAAAACAGTGTCAAATCAGAAGTTTTCTAAGAGGATTTTCCTTTTTTAAATAAAGAATATCTTGACTCCTATTCTCCTTTTTAGTGATAGAGAACTTCCCTAGTGACAATGTTTTTAGAGCCATTCAAGAGGATCAGAAGAATCAGAACTTTAGTTTGTTCACTCACAGCAAGATCCTGGTTGAGGAATGAGTAAAGTGGTGCAAATGACCTTGAGATTTAAAATATTGTTGTACTGAAGATTATCATAAAAGCAGCCTCTAGACAATGAAGCTGCTTTGGTAGCCCATATATTGCTGTAAAATATAGTTTTACCTAGTTATCAATTGTCAGCAATGACTAGGGGGAGCAATGAGTCCTTTTTGAAGCTTTCAGACAGTTCATTTTTGGTATTTTCACAGAACAACTATCCCTGAGGATGTCACCCCAACCCAGAAAGTCCCTGAATTTGACCCAGGACACAACTTGATGACCTCATATAAGCAGGAGCATCACAGCTATACTGTAAGAATTTGCTCTGCACTAATGAAAAAGACCCTGCCTGGCCCATGTTAATAATTAAAAATCTCTAAGAGGAGTTCCCAACTGGTACACCAATGAATGTACAAGAAAAGTTCAATAAGGACAAACACCTGTTCAAAAACTTATATGTCACTTTAAACTGTATATTAACAGTGAATATACAGTGTCTTGCATATCATCAAAACAAAATAATAGCAGTATCTTTTGTTACCATAGAGATTTGGGCCACACCCACAGTAAGAATCTGCATGAATATATTAAGACTTTCTACTAGTGGCCCAACATATTGGACAATATAAAAGAGGAACTCTGTCAATATTGACATCTTAGTGCTAGTATTAAAAACCCAGGAATCAAACCCTGGTCCTTGGGGAATGCCTTTTACTAACCAGGATGAACAGGGACCCGCCAACCTGCTGGGTCACAGACTTGAGTTGATGAATTACTCTGCAACCCGCTGGCTTAGTAAAAAGATCCCCCAAATGGAGACCATATTGCTACCAGTTGTGTGCCAACAAGAATCCAGATTTACACAGAGGTTTTGATTACCAAAAGGAGGCTAAAAAGAAACCTGAAGTGTAAGAGAGGGGGCCATACTAACTAATTTTGGCTCTCATCCCAGGGAAAAGATCCACCAGGATACCATCCAGTGAAACAATGGGTTGGTCACTCAAACAGGAGTTCAGAGAGAGAAGTAGAGGATAGTTGCAGGAAGTAAGAATCAAATCCCATCAAAGACATTCCTGCAAGAGGCCAGGGAGTACACTGAATGCTGTAGCCCTGAGGAGCAGGTGTAGCCCAAGAAATGAGTTGGGGGCCTCTGTCAGGAGTTCAAGCACAAGGGGGTCCTCTCCGTGTGAAGCTCCAGGATGAAGGTCAATAAGGAGAGGGTCCAAATTATCACAAGTTAGACTCTTCACCAAGTACTCACCAGAGATAAGAAGGTGCTGTCCCTGCTGGGGAGATCTTCCAAAAGATGCAGAAGATGGAAGGGGTTATCACGCACTTGGAGCACAGATAAGAAGATCTGTTTTCAGAGGTCAGGAGAGGTAGACCAGATGAATAGGATAACAGGAGACAATGTGAATGCTACAAATTTCAAGATTGGAACCATCAATGGGGAAGGCAAAATGGGGATTGTAGGTCTTAAATGTGAAGATCCAGGTGCAAAACTGGCTACAGAAGAAAGAGGGTTTTTTGGGGCTGGAAACAAAATAGGGAAGACAAGAAACCTTAAGTTTTAAAAAAAGCCAAGAAGTGGTTGTCAAGATAAGCGTAAAGGTTTTGGGATCAAAGAAAGAGCAAAAGCAAACCAGAAATAAATTTAAGGTAGGTAATTAAGTTGTTTTCTATTCTAAAAATCTGAGTTTAAACTATGATTTGAAAGAAAATGAGGTAAGACTCAATATTAACACTAATATCAACAATAGTAACTTTGAAAGCAACAACAGAACCCAGGGGACAACAACCAAGGTAATTAAAACTTACCACCTTTACTAACAGATTTAAAGAACACAAAGGTCAACCAGAAGGGGCCCAAAAACTTCAAAATTTTGAATATAAAAGCCAAAACTTTAATTGATAAGAATTAGAAAACAGGGGACCAAAAGTCCCCTGTCTTGCTTTAAGGGACCAGATCCAAATTCAAAAGGTCATCTGACCCAAGTAATAAATCTGATTACCAAGGTAGAATTTTTTCAAGGGAATTTCAGGAGGGTTGGATGGTTTCTCATTAATTTATGTCCTAACCTCTGATTGGCTGGTTCCTAAAGAATGCTTCATGATGCCATTAATTTCAGTTTGAATATAATTTTTTAAATTGACAGAAGCAGGTTCTGATTATTTACCCTTCATCTGTTTTAAATGGGGAAAAACCAAGCCAACAAGTAGTCCAAATTAATCAGGGATTATTCCCAAGTGGAAAAAAGTCTGAGCATCAGTGGTTATCACCTAAGAAGGATATGCCAATATAAATCTCTTGTTAACTGTGTGAGCTAAATCCTCAAGAGAATTAAGAGGTTTAACTAAATTCTGAGCTGTTTTCTTTGTACTTTGAGGGAAGATTGTCCTATCTAAGGCTAAAGGGGGTGATAAGGAGCACCTTTTGGGGAAGCTTCAAATATGGAATTAAGAAGAGAAGAAGAAGTATATTTTATTGGGTAATACTTAAGACTTATATAGCTTTAGCTGTGGCAGAGATTTTAGTTAGATCAAACCCAGGGGCTGGTCATGTGCAGGATGGGTTTGAGTTGCTGGATACCTGGAAAGTCATGTGATATTAGTTTGTTACCATTTCTGGCATGTTGAATGGTATATTGGAAAGGCACCAAATTGGGCAATGACTGGATGTTAAGTGGGCTGGAAGTAGCCAGAATACTTGTACATCCAGCTCCTCAACACACCTCTCCCTTAAGGGGTGTTGCAGATCCTGAATGGATTAGACAAAAAGTTGTCCATCTAGGGATTAAGTAATGGAACAATCACGCGGTTGCGCTATTGCATCCTGATTCTACTAGTGATAAAGACATTTAAAACGCCCCTAAAACAGGTGTTTGATCTGCCTTTCAAACGCGCACAAGGCACAGGCTTCACTTCCAGGATTATAAATAGAACAAAAAAATAATTTATATCTACCTCCTTAAGGAAAGCCGCAAGAAAGCAGTCATTCTCTTGCGCAAGACTTTTAGCTATGTCAACCCACTCTCCTCCATTTGGGAAGTTCTTCTGTCTGTGCCTCCCTGCCTCTGGTGGCAATTTCTCTGCCTCACACTATATAAGTGTGATACTATCTAAATAAATACCAGTTTTGTCTTTACATCTTTATATTCTTCTGTCCTTTCACAGGCTGCCACTATACCATCAACATGTATAGTAATAAGAATTAGGTCCCTGACTAACTGTTTATAGAAATTAGAAACCCTTTGCTGCTATATTTATGACATTGGCGCTCATGTCTTTCAACACCACCAGCCCCATCCCTGAGGTCATTTCAATAAGGAGGGAGGAATGCCCCTAGTTCAACCTCCTGCCACTGCTTCTCCTTACCACCAGGCACCGGCCTTTACTGCTGCTAATGTCCATGCTGGGGAAAGAGCAGGCGCTCCCTATGGCCTGCCCAACCTAAGCCAATTCATGCCAGAACATCAACATCCCCAAGCTACTGTTTTTGGTCAACCACTGCTGCTACAAGCCCCTGCCCCCTTGGAGATGGACGCTAACTCTTCACCTTCCAAGGACGCCATCTGTAATACTATACACTCCATGGATGCTGGTGCTGCTAGCAATGGTTCTTTCTCTGAACACCTGGCCATTCAGCAGTTTTCTGCTGAAAAAGCCTTGGGTTGCTTTCAGAATCTCTCCCAGCTCAACCTTGACCAGCTCCACCATGACCTCCGTACTGTTGAACATATCAAGGACTACCTACAACAATTTGCCCATCCTGCTGTATGCCACAACCAAATGCACCTGGGCCGCATCCAAAGCCTAGTGCATGACCAGGGAATACTGGTATCTAACCAACAGACATTCCTTCAGGTCCTTTACTCTGATCTTGGCAATACTTTCACCACTGTCAATAAATATCTTGCCAAAGTTACCAACACCCAGAACACCATGCTCCACTGGGCCAATGCCATCAAAATGGGTAAAGCTAAGCTAGTTCCAGTGCATGTGGTATAGACCCTCACCCATCAGGGTGTAGACGCCAATTGGATTAGTGTGGTTACTACTCAAATGCTGTAGACTGGCCCCATGGTTTGAAGCCTGACTCATGAGGTGAAAGTATTAGCCCATTGCCTTGCCACCATCCCCTTTTTCATCCCCACTCCTGCTGTCACTGACAACTCCCCTTACAGAGCTCTTCTTGGTTGAGATATCCTTGAGCTCTTTGATCACTACAAGAAGATGCAGACAGAATTGGTCCAGCAGAGTGCCAATCTTGCCTTCCTGTTTGATGGCTACCACAATGTGTCAGAACTTCAGGATAGTCTCAAACTCTGCCAATTTCATGACAGAGCCAACAGCCAGACCCAAGTCAGGAAGGACAAGGAAGCAATAGCCTTGCTCCAAGCTGAGCTTGACACCCATGAAAAACTCATCACCTCTCTGGAAGATGACTTTGATATCACCCGTCAAGAGAACAAGGTCTACTAGGATGAGCTGGACAAGCAACAACTTCTTCTTGACACCTTCCAGAGCCAATTGGATAGGATGAACAGTAAGATTATGGCCGTCAACTTACAGGCTATGTCCACCAACTCCAAGAGTCACCACAGTCCACTGAGGTCCTCTAGTCCTGAGTTCTATCATAGCTATAAAAGCAATGAGGACCACACTTGGTTGGCTCCCAACACTGTACAAGTATTAGAGCCAGTACTAGAGTCCAAGGATGATGCCTGGCTACCCCTGAAGCTTCTGGAGCCGCTCAAGACAGAGAAGGTGAACACAAAGCCCAGCAAGAGGAAAATTGTCACCGCGTCTCTGAGGCTAGGTTTGCTGCCTCCACTCTCAGCTGTTCCTGTCTCACTTGCTCTCCAGTGAGGATCACATCTGTTCCCCTCCAACATGGCTCCAACAACTTCAAGCCCGTCAATCTACCCAAGTTTGACTGCAAGAGCAATGTGGCCATGTTCTTAGGTCTGTACCAGAACTATATTTATGGTACAGACAATGCCATGAGGGACTCCACAATCATCAACTGTCTGGATGCTGAGACTCAAACCATTATCTTGCCACATCTCCCTGAGAATGACTGGACTTTTGCCAACGTCTCCAGAGCCTTGGCAGAAGAATTTGGTAGCCAAGAAGCACTCCTTGGTTGCAAGATGGACTTTGCCAACACCAAGTTAAAGGTGGGGGAAACCCTAGAAGACTTCACTATTAGGCTCTACCTTGAAGCTCAAACTCTGTTGTCTATGAGTGCAGTGCAGTTTATTGATGTGCAGTCAGCACTCCTCAATGCTGTACGTGTCAACTGGGAACTATCTCTGGCTCTTAAGTTGGGCATTTACAACGCTTGTACCGTACCAGATCTGATCTGCCTCCTACGCACCTACAAGGAGGAGTTTGAAGTCCCTCTTTCTGAAGGCCGCCCTTGCCAGCAATCTGAGCATAGACCCCGCATGGCTGTTGAGATGCCCAAGCCTTCAGACAAGGTTGGGCCCGCTCAAGTCAACAACAGCCCCTGTACTTGCTTAAAAGTGGTTTGGCTGGCCACTTCTCTTGGGAATGGAGGAATCCACGTCAAAAAGCCCACCATGTAGGCATGGAGGACACTGAGGAGGACTACGTCAATGACGCTGATATTGAGGAGGACAGTGAGGACCAGTCAAAAAACTACTAAGCAGCCAGGACAAGGAGATATCCTTGGCTGCCTTTGTAATTTTGACACCCTCATCTCACCCCATACCACTTCCCCCCAACAAACCAGATTAAAGGCCTGATGCCTAGCCATCCTCTGGAACCAAACCTAAGGATGAACCCTCTCTGATTGACTTCAACTCCCAACCAATACATGAGGATGCGGAGTCTGAAGGAGTTCAAGAGGACCTCCTCCATTGAGTCCTCACTGTTAACACGCAAAATCATTGGACTACACTTCACCCTGAGGTAGTTATCCCCCAAATAGCTTGGAGAACAGTGTCCTTACCCTATGCTGAAAAACTGGCTTAACCAGGTGTTGAAGTCACTCATGAGGAGGACAGTGCTGAACAACTGGCAAAGCTGCTCTGCACAGTAAACGTCTCAGCACCATTAGAATCCCTCAAGGAAGTAAGCTCAGCTGTGGGAGCTACCATGGCAATCTTCCTGGAGAAGTTCATAGGACTAAGTGTACACCAGGTCTCAAAGATTGTGAATATCAGAGAGGACCGCCAGGATTGCACCTATATCAACCTGGTAGTGAACAAGACTCATGTCTGGGCCATACTGGATACTGGTGCCCCTGGGAACATTATATCCTCACAGGTGGTTAAGAAGCTTAAGCTGGCACCAGACTTGGCCTACCATGAAGAGTTTGGTACTGCTGGGCCACTGACCACTAGAGCAAAAGGAGCTTACTCTTCTCTCCCTCTTTGCTTTGGGAAGCTAATGGTCACTGCTCCTGCTATAGTTCTGGAAAACAACATCTATGACATTCTTATTAGGACTAGCTTCATGGTTCAGTATGGCACTGTGACTAACCATGGAGACCATACATTTGAAATATTGGGCCACTCCATACCCATGTTCTACCATGGTGATTGCCCGCCTGACCTGTCCTTACACTGTCTGCGCTACATCAATCTGGAGTACACCAACAGAGAGCTTCCAGTTGCTTATACACTGCGTAATAAGAAGGTCAAGGTGCTATCTCTCTCAATTGGGAAAGTCAAGGGTATCCCAGTCTACGCCTCCTGTAATATGACTATCCCACCTGGTGCTCAGGTGATCCACAATACAGGCCTCTTGCTGGCTCTACCAGCTGGCACTCATGGAGAAATCTTTGGCACCCTTAATGCCTTCAGACTAGAACCATGGGTTGCATCAGGCATCCTCAGCCAAGTGAGAAGGAGGTACTCATACTCTTGGCCAACATGAGTCATGAAGCTATGGTTGTCTCCAAACACCAACTTCTGGCTTATATACAACTGGAAAAGCATGAAAACCTGCTGGAGACTGCCCCCTTTGTGGACTTCTCTGAGTTGGGTCTACCCTGTGAGCAATCACTGGTGCTATTAGTCATAAGCCGTGACTCTCTATCTGGCCTCTCCAAAGAACAGAAGGATCAAGCTATGGATCTCTTTGCCCAGTATAAGGGTGTGTTTGTCAAGGATGATTATGACCTGGGCAAGGCTGCAGATGTTTCTAATCATATTGACACCCAAGGCAGTCCACCTATCTGTTCCAGACCTATATGGCGCAGTCAAGCCAATCATGCTGTGGCTAACAAGGAACTTCAGAAGCTATTGAGATCTGGCTTACTAGTCCCCAGTAAAAGCCCTTGGGCTTCCCCTCTCCTGATTGTCAAAAAGAAGGATGACAGCAACCATGTGGTGATTGACTACCGTTGACTAATGCTGTTACCAAGAAGGATTAATATCTCCTCCCCTGTATTGACAATACCTTGGACCAACTGGGTGGCGCCAAGTTCTTCAGCGCCATGGACCTTATCAGTGGGTACTGGCAGATTGATCTACACCCTGCTGATCAGGAAAAATGTGCAATCATCACTGATCAAGGGCTATTCCAACCCACAAGGATGCCTCAAGGTCTATCCAATGCCTCAGCTACCTTCCAACAGGCTATGGATGCAGTGATGTGCGACCTCAAACTCACCAGTGTCTTGATATACCTGGATGATATTAATGTGTTCTCTCAAACCTTTAATGATCACCTACAACACTTGGAGGAAGTCTTCCAGAGGTTAATTGCAGCTAATCTCAAGCTCAAGCCACGCAAGTGCAACTTCTTCAAGGAGCATCTTGAGTTCTTGGGGTTCATTGTTAGCCAAGATGGACTCTGCCCTGTACCTCTGAAGGTAGAAGCCATTGAGCAAATGCAGATCCCAGCCAATAAGCAGGACGTGCAGGTCTTCCTGGGGATGATTGGGTACTACCACCGCTTCATCCCCAACTTTGCATCCCTGGGTGACCCCCTTTTTCAGCTTCTCCAAGCAGATAAGGGTTTCTTCTGGAGCCCAGCATGCCAATCTGCCTTCAATGATCTCAAAGGAACACTGACTCCAGCCTCTGTGCTGGCCTACCCTGACTTTGTCAAGCTATTTGTGGCTCATACAGATGCTAGTCTGACAGCAATTGGGGGTGTTCTCTCTAAACTGGACTCCAACGGACTTTAACTATCTGTTGGTTACTGCTCATGTACGCTTAATTTTCATGAGAGGAACTACACTGTCACCAAACAAGAGTGTCTGGCTGTGATATACTCCTACCAACAGTTCAGAGTCTATCTCCATGGGGTACATTTCACAGTTGTAACATACCATGCCTCCTTGCAATGGCTAAAGACCCTCAAGGACCTCAAAGGATGTCTGGCGTGTTGGGCCATTAAACTTCAGGCTTATGACTAAAAAATCATTCATCAAGCTGGGGCAGCCCACCAGAATGCTGACTGTCTTTCACGCCTTCCCACTGTTGCCTTAGTACCCTCTATGGCTGAAATTCTCTATGAAAAGCTTATGAAGGATCCTTTTTTGCGGGGAGAGGAGCCAGTAGAGATTCACAGAGCTCTCAAGAAGCTAGCAGTTGATACCAAGGCTTCTAAGGGACAACTCCTGAAGCTTTGTGGGGACTCTTGGCTACCTTACATACGCCCATTCCTACACATGGACTCAGTGGTGGCTGCTCACAAGACTACTGGCCATGGTGGCATACAGAAGATGTTAGCTCTGCTACAGCAGCACTGCTTCTGGGAAGGGATGCACACTGACGTAGTGGATATGCTAGCCAACTGTCATGACTGCAACATTGAGAGGCCTAAGGTTGCCAAGTTTTAACTCATACTTGTACGCCCTGGGTTTGCCTTCCATACTGTAGCTATTGACGTAGTGGGCCCCCTGCCAGCCACCAACAGTTGCAACAAGTTCATCATTGTGGTGGTTGACCATCTGACTAAATGGGTAGAGGCCAAGGCAATCCTCAACCAATCTGCACTGGTGAAAGCCACGTTCATCCTGGAGAATATCATATACAAACATGGTTGCCCCCAGATTCTGCTGACAGACAATGGTACCAACTTCACCAGTTATATCATCCCCTGCTTCAACCAACTGATGGGAATTTGTGGGACACCATCCACTCCTTATCACCCACAGACAAATGGCATGGTAGAGCGCATTAATGAGAGCCTGGTCCAGATACTCCGGAAGCTCAGTCATCAACATGAGACTGAATGGGATACCTTCCTGCCTGCAGCCACCTTTGCATATAACATTGTGTATCATCAGGCCACTGGCAAGCTGCCCTTCCAATTGTCCTATGGCCGGCAACCAGGACTTCCCCATTTACTATATTCCTTGGTAAAGTCCAGCCTGGCTGTGTCCCCAGAGGCGTACCTCAACAAGCTGGTTCAAACTCTTATTTGCTTGCAATCAGAGGCCTACACCGTAAACTTAAACCATAAGTTGCAGGACCTAGAACAAGCTGCATTCAAACGCCCCGCCTTACTCACTTACCTGGTAGGAGACTCAGTATACTTCTTCAGCAATAGAGGGTACAGCCGTGAATCCAAACTTGCCTCCCTTTGGCAAGGACCAGTTCAAGCTATCAAGAAGACTGGCCCCAACTCCTACACCCTTAAGGAGCCCCATTCTGGGCAATTGATCACTAGAGTACAGGCTCAGTATATGCATGCTGCTCCTAGTGATCAAGAGTAAGCCCCAATGAGGACAATAACCCAAAAAAAAAGTCTAATTAAAAAATCCATGGGTTTGTTGTCCTATTTGCAATAGTGTTCACCAAAGTATGAGGAATAAGAATAAAAGAACAAGGTGTTTATTGGAGACTGACAAGACTCTTCCAGTACCACACCAACTGTTCTACCGCCTGAATGACAGCCATGAAACACAACTGGTTGCCTACATATCCAAAAAAACCAATGACCAAGGATTGGGCAACAAACCCCCACCAAGCAAGACACACAATTGACCCCAATTTCCACAGGAGAGGCAACCCCCAAGAAGATAAAGCCCCAACAGAAGACTCTCACAAAGGGCATACTCTACTGAGACCTTACCACCCACCCCGTAGAATACAGACAAGGCCCACTCAAGGAAGACTCCCGTGTTCTCCTCCCACTTTGTATCACAGTAGTTGGTTCCTCAAAGAACAAGGATGCCAGCCATCACCATTGGTACTAGATGAGCAGTCCCCTCCACTGTGTATGACTTCAACACTTCCTGGAAGGCTTGCCAAATACATTGCTCAAAGTTGTCAGAGGTTTTCCAACTGACTGGTTGAGCCTCAGTAACCCCAGGTGTTGCCCAAGCACAAAGGACTGACTTCACTATGTTGGATACTGTCCCCTGTTTCAAGACTGAGAGCCCTTGACCCTCAATTTGGAATTCCTTCAGCTGAGCCTTCAGGTATTCTTCTGCTGCCCACATGGAGAACAGCCAATGGATGCTGTTACCCTTTTGCAACCCAGTTCCTCTCACCTCCCTGGGCTCACTCAAAGCCGGAAAAATGCAGCAAATAATGAGTCTGTCCCCACTAAGGCCAGCTGAGGAACCAGTAGCTGATCTAGCTGAATCCCCAAATCCAGATAGCTGCCATCCACATCATGCAAGACTACCTGTTTCTTAATGGCCTTATCCACCTCCACTGCCTTAGTAGGCCTAGGTCTCTTAGGAATCACCTCTTGCACCTTCTTCAAGACTCTTCTTGTGACTCTTCTAGAGGGATTGTTCACCATAGCTGTCACCTTGAGACGCCAGCCAATTTTAACCCTGTTGTCTAATCCAGTGTAGGGAAATGTTGCAGATCCTGAATGGATTAAACGTAAAGTTGTCCACCTAGGGATTAAGCAACAGAACAATTGTGCAAGTGTGCTATTGCATCCCAATTTTACTAGAGTAAAGACGTTTAAAAAGCCTATAAAACAGGTGTTCAATTTTCCTTTAAAATGTGCATAAGGCACGGGCTTCACTTCCAAGATTAATAATATAACAACAAAGTTATTTATATCTACCTCCTTAAGGAAAGCCGCGTGGAAGTAGTTGTTCTCTCATGCGGGACTTTTAGCTGTGCCAATCCACTCTCCTCCTTTAAGGAAGTCCTTCTGTCTGTGCCACCCTGCCCCTGGTAGCAATTCCCATGCCTCACACTATATAAGTGTGATACTATCATAATAAAAACCAGTTTTGTCTTTACACCTTTATATTCTTCTGTCCTTTCACAGGCTGCCACTATACCATCAACAGATATAGTAATAAGAATTAGGTCCCTGAATAACTGTTTGTAGAAATTAGCAACCCTTTGCTGCTAGCTTTAGGACAAGGGGTTACTCTGGTACATCAGGAGGGGGCTTTGTCTTGACGGCTGCCACCCAATGTTCCTGGAGTTGTTTGCTAGTTGGCACCAACTGGGTTGAGTGTTCTCCCTTGCTAGGGCGGAGGCAAGATCTGTGGTACTACTTGGTGATGGGCTCTTTGGCGCCCTGGAACTTAACCAGGAAGGTGTTCCTGTCTGGTCGGTATTTGATGATTCTTCCTGGTCCTTTGTGTACTGAGTCTAGCTTCTCCTGTTCCCAGCTAGGACCCAGACGGGAAAGTTGATGGGGAGGGGGTCCTCTGTCAAGGTTACTTTTTGGGTTTTGAGCCTTTTTCTGCTAGTTTGGCTTTGAGGTGTATGTGTTGTAGAGCTGGTGTTTGTTCTACTGTGGGAGGTTTCCCCGGGGGATCTTCACATACGGCTGTTTATTGTGGGTGACTATTTCTGGTTTGTACCTGTATGTCAGTTCAAATGGTGAGTAGCCTGTCCCTTGATTGGTGCATACCTGAGATACTAATAATGTATGTTTCACGTAGAGTGGCCATGTGTCTTTGGCTTTACCATCTGTTATTTTCTTGAAGGTTCTGATAAGGCTGCTGTTCAGGTGTTCAACTCTGACGTTGGCCTGTGGCCTGTGGGGCAAGGTTGTGGAATGTTTGGTGTTCTTTGTTTTTAGGTTGTTGTTTACTATGTGGCCTGCTAACTCTTTTGCTCCATCCATTATGATGTAGTCTGGAGTGATGTAGTCCACTATGATTGCCTTGTTAATTAATTGGTTTATTGTTTCTGCTTTGTGATCCTTTGTTGCCCAGCAGATAGGTCAGCATGTGGCAAAGTCAATGGCTACAATTAGGAATTGTTGATTTGTCTTGGTTTCTGGGAGGGTTCTACTATGTCCAGTCCCCAAACCCTAAATGGTTCAGGGTCAGATACTGGGTTAACTATTGGCTGCAGAGCCTTGGTGCTGGCGTATTTTTCACACACTGTGCACTTTTTTAGAACATTGTTTATGTCTTGCTTCAGGTTGGGCCACCATACTATCTCTTTCAATGTGAGATATAGGTTGTTAGCCTTTGTGTGTCCTAGTAGACGGTGGTGTTGTAGTATAGTGTCAACTATTTTTGCAAGTGGAATTTAGGGAATATGTTTGTCCTTTATGATTTGATATACAGTGCAATTTGATACATGGAAATATTTTTCATTCCTTACTAGTTTATCATGGGTTAGTTGGTGTGTGGAGGAGTCTTTCCCTTTGGTTTTATACTCAGTGTTGTACAGGTTAGGCTAGTCAGGGTCCAGGTGGTCAGGGTGATCCTCTCTAGGCTGGCATAGTCTAGAGAGAGCATCAGCTGTAACCAGCTCTTCCCCTTTTGTATTGGATGTCCAGGTTAAGCTTTTCCAGCAAGGACATCTATTTGGCTTGCGCCGTGCAAGTGCATTCTGAGTTTTGAAATATATTAAGGATTTATGGTCAGTTAATACTCAGACGTTTAAATGCCCTTCTAAGTAACATCTCCATCTCTTGCATGTGTGATATATTGCTAGCAATCTCTTGTCGTGTATTGGGTATCTCTGCTCAGTGTTGGTCAGTGTTCTGCTTTCATAACATACTGGCAGGAAGTCTTGATGCCCTGGCTGGCAAATGCATAGGACTTTGCCAATGGCGGTGTCACTAGCATTTAACTCAAGCTTGTAGCACCCAATGTTATTAGGTATTACAAGATTGGTGCTTTGATCAAAGCTTGTTTTAATAGTTGGATATTCTTGTTGCATTCTGGTGTCCAGATGAATTTCTTTTTGGCATATACTTTGGTTAGGTCATTGATTGGTGCAGTGAGCTTTTTGTCACAGTAGGTTCCATCATGCCGGGAATTATCCAGCCAAGCAAGAAGGCTCAAAAATCCAGGAAACCTTTATCAAAATTGACCAAGTTAACAGACTTAAATCAAACAGTTGATTGGAAATGGGTACAGCTGATCCAGTCTGTCAGCTGAAGCCAGTACCTCCTTGCAAATTGACATTAATAAATTGGCGTAATTTAAGGGTCACCCAATACAAGCTTGTTAATCAGCATGATTGTCAGAAATTGGTCACACAAGGGTTCTTTGCAACCTGGACCAGATACTTACTTGACAATGCGGAAGGAATAGGAGGCCAAGATTCAGGTGGTATTGCTTAGTCAATTTTCTGATATATATTGAATAATTTTCACTGTTTCAACTCTAAGAGTTGAGTCCTCTCAAAATTTTACTCAATAAAAATCATTTATCCCCAGTTCTAATTTACTTTTCAAAATGCATCTTGTGGTTAGGTTGTTACAATATCTTCCATACAATCTAATTCTCAACCAAATCATTTCTGGAAGATGGGGCCCTGCAGTTGGAACTTTGTTGTTGGTGCCACCCAATGTTAATTTTGTGCCAGCCAATATTGAAGCCCCCCATTCTGGAAACTGAAAATTGTGTTGCCTCCCAATGTCCATAATTTTATTCTGAAGATACATTGATGCTGTCTCAGGCCATTTATCTTGGGCTACTTTGGTTAGGATTATTTGTTCTGCTTAATCCTGGTATAACAATGGGAAATTTTACAAAAAGATATCTGAAGCCACATTGGTGGTTAATCATTAATTCTATGTGTATTTGGGTGATAATTTCCCATCACTTAGAAATGGCTTCATACTATCCTGTGATTTCCATCACACTTTCCACAGTCTTTGATATACTTCCTTAGGTAAGCTACCATTGCAAGAAAGCATCTTACTTGTTTCACAGAGGTGGGGCTTTGCATGTTATTTATGGCTTTTATTTTATCTGGGTCTGCTTTGGTGCCACTGTCGGAGACAATGTGGCCCAAGAACAAGAGTTCATTTTCCATAAATTGGCACTTACTAGGCTTTTCCGTAAATTTTGTGCTTTGCAAGTTGATTGAGTGTCTGCAGATATGCATGAGGTGTTCCTATTTTGTTTTTGAAAATATAATGATGCTGTTGAGGTAGCCTACTTGTGGCAGTCCAAATGTTTGATGGTTTGCAGGCAGGGCTAATGTTGGCCAAGTAAAAGTTTGATTGTTTGTTGCAGGTAGAGGCCTAGTGGGGAATGATGGCTACTAGGGACAGTAAGGCCTAGTTAGTAGGTGTAAAGACTACTAGAGGCAGATGTTGCCTTCATTCAGAAGAAGATATTGGCTGCTGTGGGCTAGAATTTTTCACCTAGAAGGGAACTGTGGCTGCAAAAGGGTGAAGAATGAGATAGCTAGCAGGGAACTTTGTTTGTTTGATGTGGAGAAGGGTTTGGGCCCCTGGCAGATAGCACAGGTTGCCAGGGAGGGGAAGAGCTCTGAGGGCTCTACATACCCTGATACGCTTACAGGAGGTCTGTAATCAAGCATCCTACCTAACAGACTGGTAGGGTGTCCTCGTTTATGCCCCTATGGGAGCTTTTGGGGAGAACCCAGAGTGAGCATTGGAGGGTATAGATTTGCTAAGAGGTGTCACCAAGGCGGTTAGCTTGGGGAAGCAAGCTAAAGAACTTGGTGTGATCAGGCCTCTGGGAATTAGAGCTGATTACACTGCAACTGAAAGCCCAGACTTAATCACCTGGGTGAGTAAAAACAACAACATAGGCTTTGAGGATCTATGGTTGGATGACTTAAGTGGAATGCCACTTGTAAGGGCCCAGTTAAACGCCAGTTCAATGTAGACTCATGCCTGGGTCTACAAGTTCTGGTAATGGAGGCTGAGATAAAGAACCAGGGTAGTTCACAGAATCAGCAGAGAAGACTAGTGAGAGGAACTGTTTGATCTTAGAGAAGGCTAGTTGAGGGACTGTTGGTTCATATTAAAGTTTGGGACCAAAATGGTTCATTGTGCAGTTGGAACCAAGGTGGTTCCTAGTGAGGATAAGATAAAGGGCTTAAAGATCATGATGCAGAAGTAGCTGGTCATGATAAAGGAGTAGCCAGAGGACTGATGAAGTTGTCTGAAGACTGGAAAGGAGCTGTTTTGTGCACTTAGATGGACCGATTGCTGATTAGCTAAAGAGCTGAGAGATAAGATTTAAGTATCAGAAGATGTGAGTGCAGGACCAGGAGATGACTTGGAAGGACTAGCCAGACTGGATGCAGAGGCTGGAAAAGCTGATTTTGGTGTATTTAGAGAGGAAATATGAATAGAAAGATGAGTTAAATGATACTTAAATGCTTCCTAAATATGTTAGAAAATAATTAACTATCATATGTACAGAAAGAAAGAGGAGAAAAAATGGTTTACAGGGTGTTAAAACTGTAAATTTATTAAGTGGGAATTGAGCCAGAAAGGAGCAAGAAAGAGGCCAGAAACAGGACAGAGAAACTGTAAGGGCAAGAGAGTGAATTTTGCCAAGGACAACTAAGAGAGGCAAAAGGGCAAGCAGCAAGCAGGTTCAGAGTTGCAAAACTTTGAGAAAAACACAGGGAAACACAGAAAAATGTTGTAAAATTGAGGGGCCATAATTCGCTTAAGTAAAACATATGCAGAAGTGCTCAAGATTTGCTGGGGAAATGTGACAGGAATCACAGCAAAGCTGTTTGAAACGTAGAGCAGTTATTTAACCAGAGCAAGAAAGCCTTGGATTTGAACCAGGGTCAAGAGCAAGTCATCCAGGGAAACCTTTTGGCAAAACCATTGAATCAAGGTGTATGATTGGCTGCAAGCCATAGTCTATTTAATCAGCGGTTTGAGGGCTTTAACTTAAGAGTTAAAGCCTAAAAAATGAGGAGCAGAAGCAGAAGTCAGGGCTTTCATTAACTGAAGTAAGTAAGAAAGTTTAATATATTATAGAGAAAGAAAAACTGGATAGTTTAAGCTTGGAAAAACCAGAGTTTTAAGAGAGATTCTTGGTCTGAAACAAGGAGCTATAAAGGGGGGAGCTATCTGAGACTCTTCAGGGACTGGATGAAGGAGATTACAAAGGCCACAAAGACTACAGAAGGAGATGAAGACCTAACTAAAGGTGCAGAGGCCCAAGATAAAGCAGCCAGAGCTAGAAAGAAGGGACCAAAGCTAGAGTAGATCACAGGAGCCCAAGTCTAAGGTGCAGGTGTCCAAGACCAAGTACAAGGATTCCAAGATATTGTTGGAGGACTCCAAGTATTGGCAAATCCATATTGTTTCCCTGATCCCCCGGGCCATATAACAGAAGGTTTCTAAGGGGATCTTCCTTCTGAGAGTGAATAAAAGCCCATTTTGACCCCTATACATATTTCTGACATACATTTTCCCTTAATAGAGAATGATAACCCCTTCCAGCCAGTCCCTGGCTACAATCCAGGACACACTTTTGGGACTGGTGGACAGAAACCCCACAATAATGTGTTTGAGAGTTTGTTTAGCACCTGGTTCATCATGGTGAAAAATGTTGCGGGGCGTTTGTCATCCCAAAATTCATTTATTCAAGTTGTCCAGACATTTCTGACTGGTACAATGAGCCTATAGGGCCATAAAGGAATGATCAAAAGTCTTGTATAAAATAATAAAAAAAGAAAAAGGAAGAGGGGGCAAGGAAACTGCAGAGCAGGAGAAAAACCTTGGGTGAAGGAGGAAAGTGTGAAGGGGAAGAGTGCTTTGAGCTATATATCCCACGCTGGGGGTAATATAACTTTTAGGATTTTGGGTGGGTGGTGCTGTCAGTTCAGATTGAAATGTTATTGATCCCAGAAAAAACTGGGCCAGACAAAATGTGGGCCAAAGGCCCACATTTTTTTGTTGCTTGATTCCATATGTTGTGTGGCTAGTGGTGTGTGTGTGGTTTGGAAGGGGCAAGATTTGGGTTAAAACCCCATATTGGACCCTAATGACAAAGAACATGAGTTGAAACTTGGCAGAAGATCCAGTTAAAATGTGCTGATCCAGAACAATCCAGGCAAAATTCCCTTGGGCTGGCTGTCTGCGTTTTTTTGTTGAGCAGCCTGATACATATTTTGTGTGGCTAAATCTGTGTGCGGCTATGGTTTCAGGGACCATGCCTAGGGTTAGCGCCCCCAAAATGGTGGGATGTAATATCTAGGGCCAGTGTGTTGTGGAGTTGTAGATCAATAGGCTAGTAACTGATCCAAATTAACCTGGGCCATTAGCCCTTGGGCCTTCTGCCTGAACTTTTTTGTTGGAGGGCTGAGCCTGTTACAGGATGATCCATTATGTTTGTGGCTGAGATAGGGTGCGGAATTGCAAGGCTGTGCCCTCAGTGCAACTGGTAGATCACACATGAGTACCAGTCTGCAGAGAATGTGGCTTTCACATTTTTTTAATTGCTGGGCCACGTTTTAGAATTGCTGAACCGCCTTGGATTGTGTTTCATTATGAGGTAAAAATATAAAGGGTCTGATGGTGGAATGTGTTGTTCAATGGGAGCACACAAGGTGCATTTTTGCGGGCTGTGTTTATCCAGAAACTGTGGTCCTTTGGCCCGGGTTTTTTTGGTACCCAATTACTTCCATGCTTTCCTGCTGCTATGATGAGCTCTATTAATCCAGATGCAGCTTCTTATGGTCCAGTTATATCTGGGAGAGTAAAGGCCATAAATTGGCCTTGCTTAAAGCAGTTATTAGCACGTCTGGGCCAATTGGTGCTGCTTTGAGGCTGCAGGAAATCTCATTCATGCCTGGGACTAGGGTTAGAAGTCCTGCAAAAGAGTTTGTCCCATTGGTGGGTTCCATCAGCCACTATAAATTAGTGACCCCACCAAAATTAGGGCCACTGCTGTCATTAGCTGCTTCATCTTTGGCTTTTTTGGATACCCTGGACTGTTTGGGATCCCCTGCTGTGTAAGGGGATAGCTTGGTTACTGCAGCAAGTTTGGTTTGGACCTTGTGTCTTGGTCTTCCATTATCCTGTGCAGAAGGTGCCTGCTCCTGATTGGATGTATCCTGGGTTTGGGCCTGCAGTAAATTCTCTTGGGCCACTGCATTGTGGTGACTATCCAAATAAACTTGACCCGGGTTAATCATTAATTCCTGGGTATGTGCCTGCTGCAAATTCTCTTAGGCCACCACATTGTGGTGATTATCCAATGAAACTTGGGCCAGATTGGTCATTAATTCCTGCACCGCCAGTTCTGTAGTTTCCATTGGTTCATCAACCACATTGTCATGAACTGCCTGGGTCTCATGTGCAGGCATTTGCATGGGTTGAGGTGCCTCTTCTTGGGCACATTCTGTCTCCTTGATTGGTTGAGGCTGAGACAAATTTTGAGCCTTTGCATGAGCCTTTTTCTGGCAGGATGTGATTGGTTTTACAACTGCATACTCAGCCATGGTGCCCCAGGTCAAGGCTACAAGAGCATTGGATTGGGACCCAGTTGGTTCACTATTCTGGTGCTTCTTGGGGGTTTCTTGTTCTGCGGCCCGGACTCCTGCTATGGTTGTAGGGCAAAGGGCCTCTCTGTGGCCAAGGGCTGAACACCGCGCACAGATGGGCAGAGTTTGCTCAGGAAATACCTTGAACTCGCTACTAAGGATGCAATCCTTCTTGAGAATGATTGCACAATGGAGAATGTATGACAAGCTGTCATCTGCAAAGGGTTTGATCATGGCCATGGCTTTTGGTGTGGTCAAGTGGTCCATGTAAGAATTCTTGAGCAGTTTGAGCTGCACTATCTTTCCTTACTTGGCCAGCCCTTTCTTGAGCTGGGATTCAACCTCCCCTCTGGGCATGTCTAATGGCAAGGCCTCAAATGACATAAAGAGGGTGATATCTTGATTGAACCGGGTGCAGGTGGTTGGTAGGACTTTCTGAGTTTTCTTACCCTTGGGGTCACTGATCTAAAGAGTGAAGGTTTCCTCAGTTGCCTGATCAGCATCTGCTTTACAGAGAAAGCCAAGATCAAAGAAGTCTTTCATTGGGCTTTGGTGAAGTAACACAGCCTTGAGATATGCTGTGGCAACTTCTTTTGCTGCCTCCTGGAACTGAGTGGGGTTGCCTTCAAAGTTGACTCTGATCCCATGGGGCACAGGGGACTTGGGGAGGGCTCTGATAGTGTCTTAGAACCAGCGTTCAGAGGTCACAAGCTTCATCCATCTTTCTGATGAAACAAATGCTCCCTTCTTGGTGGTTCTTGTGGGGCTCACCAGTTGGCCCTTGACAGGGTGTTTCTGGCCCTGGACCACCTTGGCCCAGGATCTGGAGTTGTTGGTTGACATACCTTTCTTACCTATAATAAAAGCCTATAGTAAACATAGAATCTTATGCAATTTGATTGCTTTATTAATGCTTAGATTCCAAAAAGTGGAGCTAAGCTGTTTCATCCTGGAATTCATTAATTTACATTCAAACAACCCAAATTGTGTGCAGAATGCGGTCTTTGGTATGTCTTTCTCATTTACTTTGACTTTATTTTAACCAGATGTGAGGTCAATTTTTGAGAAAACTTTTTCTCCGGAGAGCCTTGCAAATAGGTCTTCTATGAGGGGAAGGGGGTATTTATTTTTTACTTTACTTGCGTTTAGTGCTCTGTAGTCAGTAACTAAGCAAAGAAATCCTTATTTTTTCTTTACAAAGAAGACTGCTGCCCCCTCACAGAGATTCAGATGGGCAAATGAATCTTTTGGCTAGATTGTCCTCAATTTGGGCTTTAAGTGTTTGGGTCTCAATGGGGGGGGAGTATGTAGAGGGGTGCTGGTTTAGGCATGGCTTTGCATAGGTTGATGCCATGCTTGACTTCCTGCTTGGGGGTAATTATGTGAGTTCTTCTTTAAATACATGAATATATTTGTTTAGAAGTGCTGAAAGTTCTGGGCATTGGATCTTTTGTGTTTGTATGTTATTGAATTTGGTGTATCTCATTATGTGGAGGGTACTGTCTTTGGTTAGATGTTCTGAGTTGTCTTGATTTATGAGTTGGACAAATACTGTGTCTCTTAGAATGAGGTCATTGGGTTCTTTGAGGATGTTGGAATTGACTCTGTTGTGTTTAATGGTCATGGTCTTTATTTTCCAACATACACTGGGGTTCACTTGGGTGAACCAGTATATGCCTGCTACAATGTCATAGTTTATGATGTTCATGACAAGTCCTTTGATAGACGTTTGAATGCCTTGGAGGTCAATTCTGAAGAAAGTTGTTTTGCCTTTGAGTAGAACCTTTGATTTATCTGCCATTCTGGCATATTTGAAGTTGGATTTGACAACTGGTATTTTGTACTTGGTTACAAATGGTTTGGTAACAATGGTGTGTTGTGCACCAGAGTTGAATAAAATTTTATGTGTATGTAATTTGTAAGTGCATGGGTAGACAAGAAGTTGGGAGCAATCTTTAATTTTTATCTTTATAAAAATGGGGATTATGGGACACATGGAATGTGTGCAGTAAAGTTTATGCCTTGGTACTTCTTCTTATCAGTTTGGGGGTAGACAGGGGCACTTAAGCCTGTTATTCATATTTTCTCTGTTCCTCTTCTTTGATTCCTTTGAGGTCAGAGAATGTGGGGTCAGATTCATAGTGGGTTGCTATTTTGATATTATTAACTTTGGCAGTGTCCTCTTTCTTGGGACAGAAGTGGTTTGCGCTTTGGCTACAATTACCATTGTTAAAATTGGAGTTGCTGTTGCTATGATTGGTGTTTTGGTGCTTGTTGCCATTAGAGTTTTCTCTTCCATTGCCATTTGAGGAGCAGTTGCCGTTGCGTGCAGCATATTCCATTTTTGCGCGTTTTTATGTGTGCTTGGCTTCTGCAATGAGCGCAGGCACAGAGGTGTTGGCCTCTGGGCAGATGAGGGCAGCAACAGAGGGTTTCATACTATTGATAAATGAGACTCTAGTGTGTATGTTGTCAGCTTGTGCTGGGTTCTGGATTTTACGGTGTATTTCAAATTCATTGGCATAAGCTGTGATAGTGGTCTTCTGAGGAAGATTGCTGAGCTGTATTCAATGTCTTGGAGAGATTCAGTGACACAAGAATTGTGGGTGATGTTGGCTTTGAACATTTCCCAGTTTTCAAGCTTGTTGTCAGTTTGTGAGCCAACCAAGGTGGCAAATAAGTTGGCTGCGGCCTTATATAGGCGCTTACTGGCTTCTTGGACCAATTTTTCATGGGGGATGCAGCTGGTGTGGAGTTTTGCAGTTGAGTGGTCTAGCCAGTTGATGATGTTTTCCTTGTTTTTACCAAAGAACTTGTCAATACCAATGTACTTGGTGTTGTTAACTTTGCCTGTGATAAGTGGTTGTGTGTTGTTTGTGGTTGTAGAGAGCAACTGTATTGAATTATCTTAGTGCATGCTTTGAGCATGAACAGTCCTTTGAATACAGTACATTCACTAGGAACATCCTCATTAATGTCTTGGGCGCAAAAGTACATTTACCAGGTGTCCTGGGATGTGGCCTGGTTGAGTACATGAGAAAAGTTGGGTGGTTTATGTTCAGTCATTTTCTCTCTCATGGGTGTGGTCAAAAACTGTAGCTGCTACCAGTGATAAGGAGCACCTTTTGGGGAAGCTTCAAATATGGAATTAAGAAAGAAGAGAAGTATATTTTATTGGATAATACTTTAGACTTATATAGTTTGCGCTGTGGCAGAGATTTTAGTTAGATCAAACCCAGGGGCTGGCCATGTGCAGGATGAGTTTGAGTTGCTGGATACTTGGACAGTCATGTGACATTGGTTTGTTGCCATTTCCAGTATGTTAAATGATATATTGGAAAGGCACCAAATTGGGTAATGACTGGATGTTAAGTGGGATGGTGGTAGCCAGATTACTTGTACATCCATATCCTTGACAAGGGGAATAAATTTACATGAAGTTATCCTGCTGTGATGATTCACATGTTGGGCAGTTTTACAGGTGGGGCTAATGTTGGCCAAGAGAAGAATAGTGGCCTAAGACAGGTAAATGTTTGTTAAAAAGAGGCATGATCCAGGGGTGGTCCCTGGATGGTGCAATGGATTAGTAGAGAAGTTGTGGCTACTAGAAAATAATGGGCCAAAGAAGCTCTGAGATCCTAGGGCCATCTGCAGAAGGTCTGCAGGTGATTAACCTTACCTAGTTTGGGGGTAAGGTTTCCCTATCTATGTCTTTCTAGTAGCTTTGAGGAGGTCTTGGAGTCACCAGAGAGGCATAGATATGCCCAGGAACATTATCAAGGTAGTTTCCTGGGGAAGCAGCTGCAGAACTTGGTAATTGATAGGTTTCTGGGAATTAAAGTTGGTTAATTTGTGGCTGATAAATCAAACTCACCAAATAAGCAAGTAAAAACAGTGGCAAGACATGGGGATTGTCCGTTGCTGATGGACTAAGGTATAGGTCACTGATGAGGGTCAAGTCTAAGTTGATTCACTAGTGGAGCTTTATTGCCTGAGTCTGAGATGTCAGTATATAGACTAAAGAGAAGGACTTAACCTTGATGGTTCACACAGAGAAGGACTTGCAGAAAGATTTGAAGATGATAGTGAAGGACTTGAAGAAGAAAATTGGAGATGACAGAGAAAGACTGGAAGAAGAAGTATTAGAAGGCTTCCAGAGAAGATAAAGTTGTGGTTAAAACAGAGAAGATTCAGTTGTGATTAGAACAGAGAAGTGACTGTTGTTGTGACAGAAATCACTGGATAATATGAAGCTGTTTCTAAATGATGGGGAATTATCACCCAAATCCATATAGAATTGATTATTAACCACCAACGCAGCTTCAGATATTTTTTTGTGAACTTTCCAATTGTAACTCCAGGATTAAGTAGAACCAGTGGTCCTAACCAGAGTAAACCAAGATAAATGACCTGCAAAAGCATCAATGTATCTTTGGCGTAGAATTCTGGGCATTGAAAAGGGACACAATTTCCAGTTTCAAGAATGGGGGGAGGAGCTACAAAATTGGCTGACATGAAATTGACATTTGGAGGCGCCAACAACAAAGTTCCAGATGCTGGGCCCCATCTTCCTGAAATGATTTGGTTTAGAATTAGATTGTACAGGATATATTATAACAGCTCAATCACAGGATGCATTTTTAAAATTTAAAATTTAGAACTTGAGATAATTGATTTTTATTGAGTAAATTTAGGAGGACTCAACTTTTAGAGTTAAAACAGGGAAAACTATTCAATATATATCAGAAAAATCAAACAAGCAATACTACCTGAGTCTTGATCTCCTATTCCTTCTACATTGCTAAGTAAGTATCTGGTCCAGGTTGAAAAGAACCCTTGCGTGACTAGTCTCTGACAACCATACTGATTAACAAGCTCATATTGGGTGACCCTCATATTACGTCAATTTATCAACATCAGTTTGAAAGGGGGAGCTGGTTTCAGCTGGCAGACTGGAGCAGCTGTGACTCATTTTTGATCAACTGTTTGATTTAAGTCCGTTAACTTGGTCAATTTTGATACAGGTTTTCCAGCCTTCTGAGCCTTCTTACTTGGACAGACAATCTTCAGCATTATGGAATCTACCATGACAGTTGTGGACAGAAAAGGAGTAGAAGAAGGCATAGAAGGCCACTAGAGCAGAAGAAAAAGAATAAGTAAGAGAAGGCTATCAGAGAAGAGCTAACAGAAGAAACAGGTGAACTAGTGATCCAGAGAAATGAGCCAAGGTTTTACCAAATTTATTTGCCAAGGTGGAAAAGGATGTAATTTTTTTCTTTGATTTAGTAGTTAAATCAAGAAGAAATGTTGATTAATTGTAGGTAAGAATTTTATTTATTAAGTTCCTAGGGTAAGTAAAGGTATGTTGCTATGAGAGCTGGATACAAAGTTGTTTTGGTGGGACATTTTCCTTGGATTTTACTATATTTGTAAATATATGGGGAAAACGTTGAAGAGGTTCAAAAAGAACAATTTAAATAGTATTCTATTATTTAAATTGGTTCAGGTTGAATGCAGGAAAGACTGGTGCTGTAATAATGGACCAGTTAACGCTTTGGTGCGCAAAAAGTTGTTGCTTTGAGTGGTTTGAGCAATGGAAATTGATTTCCTAGTTGGATTGTGGTGAAACTTCAAAAATAGTCAAGTTTTGCTCCCTAAAATGATTGGTTGAGTTCTGTCATGTTTTCTGATGATTATTATTGATTGGAAGCCAAAATCTTAAATTATAAGCAAGAAAACAGAAAATTAGTACTTTAAGCTTTTGAGAAAGTAAGTGTGTAAGCTTAATTGCTTATAGGAAAAGTGAGCGCCAATATCTTAATCATTTGAAGAAAGCCATTCTGAAGGCAGAACAGTTGGGAAAAGGACACTATAAGAAGGAGGCTAGCTGGAAAGTTATGGGGTCTTTTTGAAGGTCCTTGAAGGTCTTTTTGAAATCTTTTGGTTGCAAGCAGGAGCCTGGTTGGGTGCTGGATCTGCATCTTAATGGCTAAACGTCTGGGTGGTTTGTAGTAACCAGATGTCTTCTAAAGCGTTAAAAAGCCCTTTTTGAAGGAGTAGATGTCCAAAACGACCCCAAACTGGTGAAAAATAAGTTTTAAAGGGAATCTTCCTTCTGTTAATAAAGACTATCTCAACCCCTATCTTCTTTCTTGTGGCATGAAAATTCCCTAGTGAGAATGATTATGAAGTTGATTAAGAGGATCAGAAGATGTAGAAGCTTAGTCTGTTTACTCATGGAAAACGCCTGACTGATAAATAAGTAACATGATGCCTATACCTTTAAGATCTGGTATATTTTATACCAAAGATCATCATGCAACAACCCCCTAGAGGATGGAGCTGCTTTGGTAGCCCATGCATTACTGTGAAATATGTTTCTCTCTAGTTATTAGTTGCCAATGATAATTAGGGGGCATGAACAAGTATCCCTGAGGATGAAAACCTCAACTCAGCTGGTCCCTGGCTTTGACCTAGGACACACCTTTATGACTTCCTAGGAGCAGAAATGCCACATCTGCCAATAAGCGCTAATTACTTCCAGCTCTCAGTGTAAAATTAGCAATGTAATTGGCCAACTAAGGCAACATAGTGAACATAAGCGGCAGAACAAAGTATCACCACTTCTGTTTGCCAGAGATATCCAGGCCATAACTTGAAGCCCTGCCCCAATGCTCACGCCCTGCCAGAAAATTGGCCACAGACCTAAAGTCCACAAAAATTGAAGAAGCAAAATCATATGGTATAAAAACCCTGGAGGTATGGGAATGACAGTATTGTCATTTTTGATAATAAAGATTCATGAAACTTTGGTTCCAAAAAATCTTACCCTACTTAGTTTTAGTAGTCTTCCATCTCCACTTTAGTCCAGTAGACACCAAGACACTTGTTCTTCCTAGTGACCACCTCAAAGACCCACTGCCCACTCTATACCGTCCCCCTGAAGCACCCTTTTTGTTTAGTGCATTTTACCAAATATCCTCTTAGCCCCGCCTACTCTGAGTCTAACCTGAAGAACATACTAATTACCAACCCCCTGGCAAGAACTAGAGTCATCAAAACCATTGGTCTTGAAGGGAAGTATTACATAAGACCGCCAAGATTATTCTGTGACAAGTGCAATTATCTGCCTGCTTAATTTGTCCCAATGACCCCACCTCTGATCCCCTGGCCCAACTGCTCAATATAAACCATCACTTCCACCAACACCACGTCCAACCAGATGTTTGGAGTATTATACATTACTCTCACAGGCTTGGTAGACTCTATGCTGCCAAACTCTGGTTCCTGGTCCTTGCTTAGACAATCCCTATCTTACGCTATCAAGTTGGCGCCTATATTGTGGTGGGAACTCCCTACTGGCCTGGAGGTTTCCCCACCTGAGTTACCTGATTCCTCTACCTATTCCTGGCTTCCTGACAAACACAAACAATGCAAATTATGTGAAATCTATGCACACTCCAAGGCATCCCCAAATCAGTGATGCCAGTGTCAATCACCTAACTCTTCAAGGTATGGGCATTGAACATTGTGAGGCTCATGCCCAGAGATAAAAAAAAGCAAAAAAATACATCATCACAGCCATCAATTATACAACTTGATGGCCTATAGCAAAAACTAAAAAAGAACACAAAGGAAATTATGCAAGACGGTTTATTTTAAAGAGATCATAGCCAAATTTAGAAACCCTTAACTCCTAATTACAGATAGAGAAACATAACTCAATATTATTGAAACAAGCATCTACCTTGCAAAAAAGGAATAAATCACACCATTGCCAGCCCCTATCATCCACAAACAAATAAGAGGGTTGAGAGACCAAAAGGTTTCCTTGTAGAGACAATCAGTAAACTTTCTGCCAAAAACCCATAACTTTGGGCTGACATGCTTCCAATAGCGCTATTGGTGTGCAGAACACAAGTCAATTGCAATACAGGCAAAATCCTGTATGAATTTATCTATGGACATAAACCCAAAATTTTTAGCACTAAGTCAGGACCACAATTACCTCTACCCAAGAAAGCACCAGACAACAATGACTCTGACGTAAGGCACGCCTAGAGAGACCAGGAAAACAAGGAAAAGAAAGGGTTGAAAGAGAAGCAATCCCATTACAGCATGACCTCTTCCAAGTCAGGGACAAGATCTGGGTTGTTAGCCACAATATGCACAAATCAGAATCAGGGTTACAAGGTCCAGGAATCATCATGGAGGTGAAGTCAAACAACACTTACCTTATTAAAGGAATTGGCGCTTGTACAGAACTCAAGTGTATGCACCATGACCAACTCTGCCTGTTAAAAAACAAGGACTGCACATAATAACTCTCAACTTACTGTACCCAATGCAAAACTGGATCAATATCAAGCCCAAATCCCCAACACACTCAAGAAAATACCTAAGGTTACACCTTCCAGCACCCCAGTGGGAGATGTCACATTATCTACAATATACTCTCTCTCATAAAAGTACTTCCCTGACTGATTCCCTGATTAATCATTAAATTGATGGAGCTCTTGTCAGCTGCCCACCTTATACAGGGATCAATTCTTTTAAGTCTTAAATAGAACATTGCCTGAACAAGTCCCATGACTACCATGACTTACATGGACAGCATATAGCTTCTCATGATACTATATAATACTCTAAACTCATATCAATAAAGTATCATTCTCTTTTTAATTTCCCCCTTTATTTTGTTTTATATACTTCTCAGAAGTATATACTTGACACTATGCAGATGAAAGTCAGATGCCCTGCTTCTTGAAATTATGACAGGATAAGTTAGACTTGACTGAATCTCCTTTTTCATATATGTGTTAAGTGTAGCAATGCTGTGAGTCAACTTTTGAAATGTTTTTAGATAGATAATCTGGTAATGGCATAATGTTTTTCCTCTCTTCCTTGGGTTTTAGGACTGTATTAGGATGCATCAGCTGCCTTATGTCCTTGAACTTCCCAATATAGCAGATCAGGGCATATGTTTTATCTAAATTACTGATGGTTTGTGACTCAAAAAGCTGATAGACACTGGTGGTAAGTGTATCACATACCAAGTCTAATTCTTGGTTATTAAGGAACAACAGGTGCATACACTTCTTCTCCATGGTTTTTAGCTTCCATATACCATTTACTGATATTAGTTGAGGAGAGTATTTAATTTTCTAATAAGTTCTTCTGTAGCTGTAAAGTTATTATGTTAAACATATTTGAGTTTGGTGATAACTGTTTCAATGCCTCCCCCAAAACGCTCATATGAAGTACTGTAAATTCACAACCTAAACATAAAAATGCGGGATTGTCAAATCCTTGGTCCAAATTTTGAATCACTTTTGCAGGCAACTCAGCTGAGTGAAAATTAAAATATTAAATAAAATTAACCATTTTTTCAACTTTTTTTGGTTTATTTTAATTGGCAAATTTCAAATCCCTTGAGCTGATAACTTAACTAAAAAAAGACAAAACTCAGCAAAAAAATGTGGGATACATGAATCAGAAATGTGGGATTCTAATGTACAATTTAATATTTCCTGTATTTCAAAAAAATCATAGACATCATGTAAAAATTAACAAATCTGAAATTGTGTGATTGTCAAATCCAAAAACAAGTTTCAAATCATAATTGCGAGGAATTTGAAATAAATATAATTTATGGGTGTCTCAAAAAGGATGCTAAAGGATATAGAGTGGATTTGTGCTAACTCTTTTAGGAATCATAGGTATTCTCAAAATCACCCTATTCCAATTTAGGACAACTAAAAGTTTGATTGTAATATTCACCAACTTAACATACTTAACAATAAAATTGACTAAAATATACACTCCTCTTTTTGAGCTTAAAATTTTAATAAAAATTTATTATGTCTTCTTTCAATAACTACCAAGTCAACAAGATGTTCCCTGGCCTTGACAAAAACATGCAAGGCTACACTGGGTCTCTTAACAGTGAAGCCTCTGTCTATGGCCACTCCCAACCTGCAGGCCCCTCTGCATGCCCCACCCAGGAGTGTTTTCTTTCTCCTGCAACTTCCAGCATGGCACTGTTTGACCACCATGCACAGGCAGCTGCCAACCCAAATCCCTTATCAGCAATGGCATCCAGAACCAGCCATTTGAGCCATGGGGTCACCCAGAGAGTCCCAAATCCCAAAACAGCCAATCCAATGGCATTGACCAGTTCCCAAGATGGACACATCCTTCCCCTAGCCAATCAGCCTGCAAGACGCAGAAGAAAATTGATTGCTCCAGATATTGTTCTCAAAATGATTGAAAAGCAAGGGATGATTATGTCCCTTGGAAAAATTTCAGCCACAATGGGTTTTGCAAAGTCCACTGTGGCTGCAACCCTGCAAGCCCACACCAATTGTGCCCCCCTATCAAGAAGACCCCAACTGGTGCCTGTTCTTCAACTGAAGGTCAAAAAGTCCACCCTCTCATGATGGCTATTATGGAGTGTGACCCGCAGATGCCCCTGGTCCAGGTCTGTCTCCAACTGGGACTCCACAGCATTTTCACCAATAAGAGAACAGTGAATTTGTGGATGCACAGAGTTGTGGTTGCCGCCAGACTCTATTCCAATCAGGCTCTCAGTGGCCCCAGTTTGGTGGACACTTACTCCTATGATTCTAGAATCATCAATTTTATCAAAGGAAGGGCAATGAGGGCCCGTAATGACATTATCTTCCTGTTGTATGCCAAGATTTCTGCAAGTATTCAAGACTATGAAGAAAATGGTATCCAGTCTGCTGTAAACAAGCGCAGGCAAATCCTGTATCAATTTGTTGGGGTTTTGTTGGCAGTTTCCCCTTGGGGGTCAATCATTACTCTGTGTCATCAAACACAGCAGATGGGTATGTCTATCAGAAAGAGCTCAAGGCCATGCTGGAGGAGTGGTGTGGGGTTCCTTCTCACCAGTCCCCAAAGTGTGTCCTGGATTGTAGCCAGGGACCAGCTGGAAGGGATTGTCATTCTCTAGTAAGGGAAAATGTATCTCAGAAATATGTATAGGGGTCAAAATGGGCTTTTATTCACTCTCAGAAGGAAGATCCTCTTAGAAACCTTCTTGTATATGGCCCAGGGGGTCAAGGAAACAATATGGGTTTGCCAATAATTGGAGTCCTCCAACAATATCTTGAACTCCTTGTACTTGGTCTTAGACTCCTGTACCTAAGTCTTGGACTTCTGCTCCTATGACTTGGTCTTCTGTTCCTTAAACTTGGACTCCTGCGCTGCGCTTAGGATCCAGATCCTTATTCTTGGGCTCCTGCTCAGTTATCTTGGGCTTCAGCTCTCAGTATATCTTTAGTGGCCTTGGTATTCCACTTTTATCAGTCCAATTAAGCTCCTGCTGGTGATCAAAAGGCTTCCAAAAACCTCTTGGCAGAAACTCAGAAGACCTCAGAAAGACCCTGTCAAAGACCTGGAAAGACCCTCAAAAAGACCCTGTAACTTTCCAGCCAGCCACCTTTTTATAGTGTCTTTTTCTGAACAGTTCCACCTTCAAAATGGCTTTCTTCAGAAGCTTAAACCATTGCCGCTCACTTTTCCCTATATTAACTTAAGCTTACATACTTACTTTCTCAAAAGCTTAAAGCATTAATTCACTATTTCCTTGCTTATACTTTAAGCTTTTGGCTTCCAACCAATCATTTTCATCAGGAAACCTGCCAGAACTCAACCAATGAATGCAGAGCGCAGAAATAGACCATTTCTGAAGTTCCACTGGGATCTAACTAGGAAAATAATTTCCACAGCTCAAACCGCTCAAAGCAACAACTCTTTGCGCATCAAAGCGTTAACTGGTCCATTATTTCAGCACCAGTCTTTCCTGCATTCAACCTGAACTAATTTAAATAGTAGAGTACTATTTAAATTGTTCTTTTTGAACCTCTTCAATGTTTCCCCCATATATTTACAAATATAGTAAAATCCAAGGAAAATGTCCCAACAAAACAACTTTGTATCCAGCTCTCATAGGAACATACTTTCATCTATCCTAGGAACTTAATAAATAAATATCTTACCCACACTTCTATCCACATATCTTCTTGAGTTTACTACTAAACCAAGGCAAAACATTCCACATTTTCCCACTTTGGCAAATCAATTCAGCAAAATCTTGGCTCATCTCTCCAGACAACTAGTTCTTCACTATCATCTTTGGGTTCTTCAGCAAGCTCTTCAACCACATCTTCCAGCTCTTCAGCTTCACCAGCAAACAGTCCATCTTAATTCACAGAACAGCTCCTTTCCATTCTTTAAACAGCTTATCAGTCCTCTGGCTACTCCTTTATCATGACCAGCTATTTCTGCATCATGATCTTTAAGCCCTTCATCTTATCCTCACTAGGAACCACCTTGGTTCCACCTGCACAATGAACCATTTCGGTTCCAAACTTCAATATGAACCAACAGTTCTTCAACTAGCCTTCTATGTGATCAAACAGTTTCTCAACTATTCTTCTCTTCTGATTCTGTGAACCACCTCAATTCTTTATCTCAGTTTCCGTTACCAGAACCTGTAGACCCAGGCATGAGTCTACATTGAACTGGCGTTTGACTGGGCCCTTGCAAGTGGCATTCCACTTAGGCCATCCAACTATAGATCCTTAAAGCCTATGCTGTTGTTTTTACTCACCCAGGTGATTAAGTCTGGGCTTTCAGTCGCAGAGTAATCAGCTCTACTTCCCAGAGGCCTGATAACACCAAGTTCTGCAGCTTGCTTCCCCAAGAAAACCGCCTTGATGATACCTCTGAGCAAATCCATGCCCTCCAAGCTCACTTTGGGTTCCATCCAAAGCTCCCATAGGGGCATAAACAAGGACACCCTACCAGTCTGTTAGGTAGGATGCTTGCATACAGACCATCTGTAAGTGTATCAGGGTATGTAGAGCCCTCAGAGCTCTTCCCCTCCCTGGCAGCCTGCGTTATCTGCCAGGGGTCCAAAACCTTCTCCACCTCAAGCAGACAAAGTTCCCTGCTAGCTATATTATTCTTCACCCTTTTTAGCCACAGTTTCCTGATAGGTGAAGAACTCTAGCCCACAGCAGCTAAAATCTTCTTCTGGGTGGAGGCAACATCTGCCTCTAGTAGTCTTTATACCTACTAGCTAGGCCTTACCATCCCTAGTAGCCATCATTCCCTACTAGGCCTCTACCTGCAACAAACAACCAAATATTTTTCTTGGCCAACATTAGACCACCTGCAAATCATCAAACATGTGGACTGTCACAAGTGGGCTACCCAAAATGCCGCGTACACAGTTGTACTGAGTGCGCAGATGGAGCAGCGGGAATGGGCAACCCAAGAAATCAGGGCTGCAGGGCATACCTGTTGGTCCTACCCCATCAACCACACCAACATGCATCTTGCAGATGTATGTCTCTATAATTTGGTTCTGGTCTCAGGCGCTTAAAGCCTGCCACATACAATGAAATGTGCACCCAAATTGATAAGGATTATGAGCTTTCCCCTTCTGTATTTGTCCAGTACCTATCAGATCTTGTCATTTTCTATGCAAGTGATAGTGATAAGTCCAGAAAGGACTCCTGCCTCCCCCCCACGCCAATCCAATTGTTTCACCAAGCCTGCATATGTGACAGAAGACAAATTTGAGCAATTGAAGCAATCAGCTCTTGCTTCCCCTTCTCAGTCAACAAACCCTGCCTCCCCAACCCCCCATCAAGCCACCTGCCTTCTAACCCTGACTCCCAAGCCACCACCCATTCCCTCCCCACTATCTCTGATGCCGTTCCTTTCACAGGCGCAGATGAAGGTGATGTTCATTCTGCTCATTCCCTCCCCTACTGATCCTTTGATGAGTAAAATAAAACTTTTCTTTGTGCCAACTTATTAAAATCATTTTTTTTCTTTCATTTCATAATTAACTATATATTTATTACATTGTTAGAATTCCCCATATGTAAATAATGTTGTACATTTGATGTGGTAACATATAATTAATTCCATGAATATTTTCATCATCATTAATAAATTAAAGACCATAAATGTAAGAATTGCATTAGAATATTGCAATTAGACATCAACTCTTGATATTTTGATATTATATGCATAACTAATTCATTTTGTTTAATAAAATTCATTGTAAACTTGGCTTTTTTCACTGTAATTTATTTAAATTGACTGTGTTTATAATGGAGAGCCATTAACAATTAGTACAAATATTAATAATTAGTGCATTTTACAGCCTGTATATTTACCTATTGGTAATAATTCTGTAAACTTCTTAGTTGGATTTTGCAAGGTAATAATAATGTAATGTGTTAATAAATTACTGTTTATTACCTTGCAAAATCCAACTAAGAAGTTTACAGAATTATTATCAATAGGTAAATATACAGGCTGTAAAATGCACTAATTATTAATATTTGTACTAATTGTTAATGGCTCTCCATTATAAACACAGTCAATTTAAATAAATTACAGTGAAAAAAGCCAAGTTTACAATGAATTTTATTAAACAAAATGAATTAGTTATGCATATAATATCAAAATATCAAGAGTTGATGTCTAATTGCAATATTCTAATGCAATTCTTACATTTATGGTCTTTAATTTATTGATGATAATGAAAAATATTCATGTGTTGAAAGTAATACTATAAAAACCAGTTTTCTGATGTAATTCAAACAAAATGTCGAATATCTATAATTTAATAAAAAAAATTAAAAGCACACCTGAAAAAGGTTGTCAAAATAGAAACAAATATCAGGGAAATAGTAACAGGAAATCTAGGTAACAAGGGATATTCACTAATCCAGTCAAAAGAAGATGCTCTGAACAAACTAGGAAATATTATCAACAAAAAGAACAAAGAAGTGTTGCTCAATCTCTGGGAACAATCCTATCAAGGCTGAAGCTCAATGACGCGGCCTACAATTTGTGGGAGTTCTGGCAGGGGGCCAAAGAAAACAATATAAAGATCAAACTGATTGAAGGAATTGAAATCCCACAGGAAATAAACATCAACAAAGAGGGAAATAATCAAATGGAAACAGATAAAACAAAAACTCAGTCAAGAAGCAAGAGCGCTTTAAGAAATACAGAAAATTTATCAAATGAAATCAAGAAGAAACACAAGTTGCAAGAAAGATAAGGAAAAATTCAGCCTAGAAAAATTAATGAAGAGCAGCCAACACTCATGAAGTTTGCTGAGGTGGCGCCTGTGGCTGAGGGGGCCGCAGGGGAAACAATTAGTAAGTCTTTTTATGTTTTACTTATATTTATTTTAGTCATCACTAGGAATGGGGACAAGGTTGCAGAAGTGGCAGCTTTTACGCCAAGTTGGTTTTACGGGGGTTACCAGTCACTGGTAGCCCCTGTAAAACAAATAAATAAAATAATTCAACAGAATATGAATAATTTTTTCAAATAACAAAGCTAACAATAGGGAATATTTACTACCTGCGGGGTGCTTGCCGTGGATTAGGGAAGCATACAAAATAGGAGCAAATATCAACTTCAAAGAGATGAATGAAATTTGTGGGGATGTCAAGCTAAACATTGATGAATATATATGAAAAAATTCAAAGATACCCATTTGCAAACATCAATGAATATGAAAAAAACCTAGCCAAAACCAACTTTCAAATAGAAAAAGAACATTTAAAAACTGAATTTTTAATGAAGTATTCAAGGCATTGTCAAACAAAGTTGGGGATGCAGTCCTTGTGAACACATTTAAACCTTTATTAATTTTGTTTGCCAAGGCATGGGGGGCTGATACAAGTCAGGAGCCCCCCGGAACCCTCTTCAAATTCAATCAAACTTCCTATATCAATAGATTAGTTCAAGTATTCAAAAAATTATGCATGTTCTCCAAAAAATACACCTTGCAAAGAATTCACATTGTGGTATACCTGGGAATCCTCCTACACTGCATATTAAAAACCAATGTTAAAAAGTTGGAGGATTTACCTATTAAAATCAATATATGCTGCTTAGCACTCAAACGCCAGAAGACACTGCGGGGGTATAGGACAGTTGAGCACGTCCTGTACAACTCCTTTGCATTGGCAACATTGTATGGGTACTATGTGCCCCCTGAAAAAAACCTATTAATTGATTTGATCACCTGCCTTCCTTATATCAAACGTTCAACAACCACCCGGGTACAGGGCGCCACCCCTCTAGCAATTGCATCCAGGGTTGCCCACCACGTATAGAAGAGTATGTGGATCCAATTGGACGCTCTAGCCAAAAATTTAATTTTGGGGTATAATTCCCCAGAATAATTGCATCCCCCCTTAGCAATTTGCATCCCCCTAATAAATCATTTTCCCTTGCAACTTAAATTTTATTTTTTAAAAATTTTATTTCAATATTAAAAATTTTAATATTGAAATATGTAATATTAAAAATTTTATGGTAAAATTATAATTTTAAATATTTTAATATTAAATTTTGTAATATCTAAATTTTAATATTAAAATTTTAATATTATATATTTCAATATTAAAAATTTTAATATAGACTATTTCATATTGAATAAATCAAGATTAAATAAAAATAGTTAAATTTCAAATATTTAAACTTTAATAGATAAATTTTAAGATTTATAATTATAATTTTACTTTTAATATTTATTATTATTGGATGTGGTTGCAACTATAACTAATGTCTTGTAATATATTTAGATATATTACTATTATAATTTAGCTATTAAAATTTAAAACAATCTTAAAATAAGTTAAAAATGTTTTTATTTATAAGCTTGTTGAGTACGGGTTTATTTATCACATAGATAAACTTTTGAGAATTGACTTTATCCACATCATGTGGCCTGCTCCGCTTATATTCTAAACAAGTGATTGTTTAGAACTCAAATTACCTTTCCCTTGTATTATAATTTGATAAATATATTTGATATGCTTGACCCGCGTCCTAAGTACTAATTAGTAAGCAATACATAAAAATCTTTGGTTTCCCTGTTGTGTGGCTATAGTGGCACTGAAATAATAAGGATCAGATGATGACTTGCAAGGTCCAATTTGTGGCTTAAAAAAAGCCAAAGTATCAACAAGGATTCACAATTGTTTAAATAAAATTAATCTATTTCTATCTTTTTTTAATTTATTCATTTGTTAGCATAATAGTCAATAGAATATTTAGTGTATTAGAATAAAAAATATATGTCCTCTTACCTAGTATAATTAATTTTACTTACCTTTTCTATGTATTCTTATATGTCTATAATACAATCAAATGCTCTGTCATTATGACATAAAGTATTATTTTCAAGCCCCATTAAAAACAAAATAAATAAAAATAAAAGCAAATAAATTTGGAGCGTCCATTTATCTGATTGGTTCAGAGGCCAGGGCTTTGGGGAGGAAGGATTATGAGTGCTTGTAAAAATCTGCCACCACATTGGGTGGCATTGCAAATTGACTGACCTCAAGGATGTTGAAGAGATCCTCAGTGTTCTGAGGGAGGCCTTTCTTCACCTTATTTTTGATCCACCCAAAGACCTCCTCAATTGGATTCAGGAATGGGGAATATGGCAGGAGGAAAAGAAGTCTCATTGGACAACTGGTAAGCCAGTGGCTGGAGGTGTGGCTGTTTTTGTTGATGGGGGGAACTTGGACACAACCAGATACACTTTGTGGACCCCAACATTATCCAACACAACAATGTTGGTTGTACTGTGATAATTGATCTGGAGATACTCCTTGATAGTTTGAAGAAAATCAAGAAATGTCCCGCTGTTATGGGAGCCTTTAATCATCTGGTATTGGTCTAAACTGCGGGGACCCAGAAGAGCAACCATCAAATAGGTCTGGGAACAGACAGCTGCACAATGGGCTATGCCGTCCTTGGACACCTTCTCAACCCACCCATACCTAGACCTGAGTGAGGAGGAAAACAACAATTTGTTGATGTAGAAGAACTGGACATTCCAGTCTCCTTTAGGGCCAGATATGTCTTGGCATAAATGTGTTGATCCTTGATGGTCTTCTCATTGTTTCTGTTGTACAGAGAAACTCCAAGTACTTTACAGGAGAATCACAAATTAACCATTGCTTTGTAAACAAGAGCCTTTGAAACCAAAGACCCAAACTCTGTGGCAAGCATTGATTGGACAGCAAGTGAGTCCAGGTGGCAATCCTTGGTAACCCACTGCTTGATTGCCTCAAGATGAGTGGGCTGAAGTAGGCTGGGCTGCCACTTAGCCTTGACAGATTTTGCAATTGCCCAGTGTTGCCATACTTGATGTTGATGTCATCAATGTATCTGGTTGTGACACCAAATTGGGATCCAATATCCCAAACTGTCATTCCCCTGTTCAAGCAGTTGAGAAGAGCTTCACGCTCACTATCCATCAACTGAAGCTGGCCCTTGGCAGGTACCATGGCATCCTGGCTAGAAGGCTCACAGGGGATGGGGACCTTTGTGTAGAAGGTGGAATCACGCTTGTTTGCGCTGGCGCCATCAATGGTGGCATAAGACACAGGCACAGATAGTTCTTTGGTGATGTTCAATGGCTCATATGATGTATCAAAGACGCAGGGGCAGGAAGTAGCAACTCTTGGATCAAGAGTGCGGGGCTGGGTGACAACTGGGTACACAGTGGAGGTATATGTAACCTCATTATTCCCTATGACCTTTGTGTAGGAGACTTTGATTGCAGGCCTTGAGAGCAGCTTCTGTGTTGGATTAAGGCTACTGTTCCTGGCTTGAGATGCGGGAGGTGGTTGGCTGGCGCTGACACCTTGGGAGGCCTGTGTGTTGGCATGACTCCCTTCAATTTGTGTTCTGGGTCTGTTCTTGGACCCTCTGGGATGCCCTTGTGGACAGGCTGCCCCACAGGCTGGTGCAGGAGCTGGTTGATAATGTAATTGATGGTCCATAAAAATAAAAGAAAAAAGATATATATATTAAAATATGTATTTATTTGGATTTATTGGTTTAGTTGTGGGTAGTTATTTTTTTTGAGTTAGCCTAGAATAGTAACAGAATTTCTATATCTGTGATTTGAAGTGAATTATATTATATACTTTCCGGGTTTGGATGATTTTAAAGTTTAATCACTTTTTATGTCTAGAAATGATTATTGAGGTTGAATTTTTCATTTGATTTTAGTTGTGGTAGAGCTTCTTGATTTGGGTTGGTGTTTTCTAGTGTGCTTACTATACATTAAATTTGGATTCCAGTTCCTGCAATTAACATCTGAGTTTACTAGTGGCATTCAAAAGTGATTTGAAATTTGGTTCATGGATTTGACAATCCTGAAATTTCAAAAGAACATAGTAAACTTAATGAAAATGGTTGATGGATTTGAACGCTTCAAAACTGATTCCAGTTAATTCATTTTTTCCATTGAAAATATGCAGTTCAACTTGAACTTTGCAAAGTGTCTATGAGTTTCCACATTGTCAAATATTCAAATAAATACTAAAAAAATCAATTTAATTGAAAAAGGCCATCCCGCAAAAGTGATTTGAAATTTGGACCAAGGATTTGACAATCCTGCATTTTTATGTTTAGGTTCTGAATTAACAGTAGCTTTTCAGTTTGCTCATTTGATTGAGCCTGTCAGCAAGCTGTGCCAAGCAGAAGCTGTTTATTTCAATAAATATTGTGTTTTCTCTACACATTCAGTAACCTATACCCTGATGCTTCTTGAATTAGAGTTCAAATTGGTTCAGCCAAGTAGTTAAGTTGATATCATCAAAGAAAGGAATGTTCTGGGAAGCAATGGCATTTAAAAGGCCCAGAAAATTAAAAGGAGAACTTGTAGCTTTCCTGGGGGATAGATTGGAAAGGAATCTGATTATCTTCCCTGGCATGGTAATTAATGTAAGATAACACTTATAAATTGGGCTTTTACAGGTCTGCCTGGTTTATAAAGACAGAGGTAGAAATCTCTCTTGTTGGCTTCATCTGGATGAAAATATAATAAAAATTAGAAATAACTCAAAGCAGTTATAAATACCAAAATGTGATTTTATAAATATACTTTTGCCAATTTATTGAGAATATTGTCAATTTATAAATTATTGGTTAACTGAAAATATTGGGGAATGTGGGGTGGATTGTGGGTGACCATGAGATTGATGTGAAACTGTGAAAGTGGTTAATTCAGAAGGCAAAGCTGAAACAAAATCTAGCTATTGATTAGTTACATTACATTTAAGTCTGAAAGACTAATCAACACTTTCCAAAAAAATCAAAATTGGATTTTGAATATATGAAGACAATGACTAATAATTTATCAGAAATTGTGTCATTTGTGCTATTTTGATATGGTCTTCAAATATTGATACCTGAAAATACTTAATTGGGTTTGGTTTCAATTTTTGGAATTTTACGTATTCCTTAAATGGTTTGACATCAATGTCCACCCATTCCAGATTATCCAACCTGCACACGCCTGGCCCTGGTACAAGTTCAGCTTAACATAATCTCATCAGCCACATTTTCTACCTAGTGAGTGATCAATGTGCCTAGTCTACTATTTAAGTAGAATCATTTCTCTTTTTATAAAGACAAGTTTGTCCACATTTGTGTTGGCTTTTATAATCTTCAAGCTTTTTCCTTTCCTTTTTTCCAAAAGGAATATCCCTTCTATTGTTCCAGGAAATTAAGGCGCATGCCTTTGATTTTGCCCTGAAGGCTAACCCAAGGCTAGCTTCAACCCACAAACATTTTATGATAAAGGTTTTCTGCCATGTCCTCTTGGATGTTGTCCAAGAGCCAAGCACAACATTATTTCAGCTTTTAGTGATCAAAGTTAACTGTCCTTACACTCAAATAAAATCTAAAGATAACTAACATTGATCCAAGCTATTATTAGATGATACATGGAAGAAACGCTCAAAGTTTAAAGGTATTCAAATGAATATGATTTAACTCAGTCAGATGATGTTTCAAACTCACGGCATGAGCCCTCATATAAAAACTCAATAGCCTTTGAAAATAGTCTGGAAAAATCCAGTGAAATGCTATAAAAGGAATCTGATCCCCTTCTATCATATTTGTGGCCATTTTTTGTACTTTAAATAGCCAATCTACTTTAACCAAGATTGAAATTAAGGTTCAGAGTCAGAAGCCCTTGGGCCCTGATATTTGGCCTGTGCTGCCTCAAAACCAACCATCAGAGTTGTATAGCAAGAAAGTGACTCTGGAGCCTTCTTTGATAAATTTAGCTGTTTTGCATGCCTTTTGTATCATCTTCTTTTTCTTACAGCCCCTCCTCTTTTTTGATTCTCATCAAATGTGGGCAAGGTGGTGTCAAGATTTTTTTGATAATATTTAAGGTAATAATATAAGTATCCCCACTCTTATTTGGTAGGGTAATAAGACAAAAAACAGTATGCAAATTTAAATACCCATAAATTATCCAGAATTGGTAAGATAGCTTTAAGAAAGATGAGTCAGTCCCATCTGGAAACCAGGTATCACATTTAAGGAGACACTTGAGATCTTCTTGAGTGGTAAATCATAAGATTTGATTGTTTGATCCTTGATAATCATCATGAAAGAGAAGAATTTATCAAGAATATTCATCTTCTGGTCACTTTTTAGAACAAGCTCATCAATGCACTTGGCACTGACACCAAGATTTTTCTCAACATAGTGTTAATCAGTGACATACTGCTGAATCTTGGTTTTATCCCCAACTTTCTCTCTGACTTTTTCAGATAGAGGAGAGAATAATTAGCCAGATCATATAAATTCATGTCCTTTTTAATAGGGAAAGCTTGGAGCAGATATCTTAACATGAGATAATATAGTATCTTGTCAACGCCCAAACAGTCATGCTCAATGGTGATCTCTTTAACCCTTATGCAACTATAGGTAGTTAATCTGGCAGGGCAACCAGAACTATCACAGTGATAGTGGTGTCAGAACATCTGCTTATTCTCATCATTATAAGTGAAAAAAGTTGTCTTTGACAAAGCTAGAAGTGTTGTAATTGTGCTGTTTTAGCAGAGTTATAAGGGGAAAATATTTAGAAGCTAGATAATAATCTTTATTGAGAGATAGTGATTATATAGTCAATGTGAATCAAGAATAACAGGAAAATGATTGTGTTGATCACACGGCTGGATGGTAAAGGGGGTGGCTTGATCCTGGTAATGAGTCAAGCGCTAAAACAAGGTATCCACCATAAGGGATTATCATCTGTTCATGTTGTTGGATTTGGTAATTTGAGTTGACTTCCTAGCCTGGCTTTGAGTGGCTGGTTAATCAGATTGTGGGTCCCAAACCCGCTTGTTTGGAACCTTGCTGGCGGGTCAAGCCTGCTGTTTTGACACCCCCCCCCAACTGAAGGTTGGCTTCCTCTGGGGGTAAATTGTTAGGGAGGTTGTAAGGAGCCCTGGCGCCACACTGGACTAATTGGTGTTCTGTGGCAGGCAGGGCGGTTTTGTGTTGTTTTTGTCTTGCTTTTCAGGGTCTCAGGCAATCACAGTGTAGGGTCTTGTCTTGTCTGCGCTTCCTGAGTCCTTGCACAAGGTAAGTGTTATTGTTATTTATCTTTAGAATGATTGCTGGGCCTACTTTCTTGGGTTGTAGTTTGCTTTTATCAACATTCATGACCCAAACCTTGTCCCCAACTTCATGTTATCTTGGATGGGGACAAAAGTTTTTTGCAGACGTTCATTTTCCTTCACTTTTTGTCTGCTGTTAGCCTCTACAATGTGAGGGTCTTAGCGTGGGGGGACTCTACTTGGAATTTCCAGTTTAGTTCTTGTCAATGCTTGGTTTATATTTGGCTGTGTGCCGTATACCAGCTCAAAAAGGCCTTTTCTAGTGGATCTGTTCACTTGGGTTTGACACACAAGTAATGCAGTTATTAGCTGCTTATACCAGTCTTCAGGTCTCCTGGCAGTGAGTTTAGCTAAGGCTTGCACAAGGCTACCATTAAGCTGCTCTACACGTCTATTGGCCTGTGGGTGATATGGTGTTGTCACAGTCTGTTTGACCCCATTTTTAGCGAGGTATACATTGGTGGTTTTGGAGGTCAATTATTTCCCTCCGTTGGTTATCAAGAGTTCTGGCTTTCTGAACTTGCTGATTATCTCCTTGCCATAAATTTTGTACATCATTGCCAGTATGTGCCCTTACTTTTTGGGCTACTGGTCATCTTGTAGCAACGTCTATGGCAGTGATGATGTATTTCTTATAATTGTGTTTCCTTGGCATGGGGCCAACAACGTCAAGGGCCCATACCTTGAAGGGTAGTTGTGTGTGGATGGGTAGTACTGACTTTGGAGTGGTTTTGCTTTTGGCAAACTTTTTGCATACCTCACACTGGTCTAGGACTTTCTAAACATCACAATATAAGGTCTCCACCAGGCCTTGTGCTTAAGGAACTCTTATAGGTTTCAACTCTTGGTGGGACCAAGGTCTCTGTGATAGCGTAGGATGGTGTCTACCCGCTGGTGCATGGGGATATAGGGAATGGTAGTGCTGTCAGAAATTTTTCTGTGTAGGGTCCTGTACACATCAGTAAATAGGTGCTTGTTTTTGATGACTGTTTCCTTTGTTATGTTGGTTGTAACCAGGGGGAAACTGTTGTCCTTTTTTTGTAATATCAAGAGAGGCCAGTCTGGGTCAAGCCCATTTTCCCCTCTTGTGGCACGGACATATAGGTGTGAGAGGGTGTCTGCCATGGCAAGCTTGGGACCAGGTTTGTACTGTATGAGTATATTGAATCTCTCCAAAAGCTCCATCTAGTGGGCTTGGCAGCAAGATAGATTTGCTTGGGGTTTGAAATATATGAACAACTTGTGGTCAGTTAATGCTGTGAACCCTTCCTGCCGCTCTAGATAACAGCGCCATTTGACTAGAAAGTGCATGATGGTCAACAGTTCCTTGTTGTGAATAGGGTATTGACACTTGCCATCTGTCAACTTTCATGATTTGTAGGTTACAGGCAGGAAGTCACCATAACTATTTTTTATTTGTAGGACTCTCCTGATGGATGTATCTGAGGTGTTGGTTTCCATTTGGTATTTCCCATCACGTTTGGGGTATTGTAGGATAGGGGTCATCATGAGCTTCTCCTTGAGGCGTCTAAAACACAGGCCACATTGGGGGGTCCACACAAACTTGGATTTGGCGCCTGTTATGGCGGATAGGGGGCAGTCAAATCACCACAGTCAGGTATGAAGCGGTGTACATAGGCCACCATCCCCAAGAAGGTACAGAGTTCCAACTTATCCTTGGGCGGCGGCATCTTGCATATGGCCTGTATCTTTTGACTATTGGGTTTCATGCCGTCCTTTGAGACTATGTGTCCCAGGAAGGGTAGTTTCTCGTGGAAGAACTGGCACTTGGAGGGCTTAGCCAACAGTTTGTGTTGTGATAAGGTAGCAAAGACTTCCTCTAGGTTTTTGTGGTGTTGTTCCACTGAGGGGCTGTAGAAAATGATGTTGTCCAGGTAGACTAGGGCATGCTTTCCTATGTGTGGCGCAAATACTTTGTTCATGAAGGTCACAAAGGTAGACGGGGTGTTTGTCATGTAAAAGTTGAGCATCACACATTTGTATGAGCCGTATTTAGTGCAGAAGGCTGTTTTGGGGATGTCTTCCTCCTTAATGCAGATCTAGTTGTAGCCTGCAGTCAGATCAATCTTGGAGAAGACTGTGGCTCCTCCCAAGGCGTCAAAGAGATTGTCAATCAGTGCTAGTGGATAACTATTCTTGATGGTAACTTTGTTTAGCGCTTGTTAGTCTGTGATCAGATGTAAGATACCGTCCTTCTTGACCACAAAGAGCACGGCAGCCCCAAAGGGAGGCTGTGAGGGGTGGATAAGTCCTTTCTCTAACGCCTCCTTGAGGTAGGTGTATAGGGTGTTGTCTTTGTTTGGGGTCAGCCTGTAGATAGGGTGTGCCTTGGGGACAGCCCCTTTGAGTTGGATGAAGTGTTGGATGTGTTTCTCAGGGGGCAGCCTGGGTAGCGCTTCTTTGAAGATTTCTGGATTGCGGGCCATAATTTTGCAGTCCTGAGGCGTGGAGGTATCCTGGTGATCCTTGAAGTGTATGATCTCATGCTGGCAGGAGTCCCAGTCAATTACCTTTAGGTTTTTCTTTTTGTCCAGGGTCTCTGTGATGCGCACAAGGATGTGGTTGCATAGAAGTTGGTACACTGAGTCAAGGTAGATCTGATGGTTGACACCTTCACAATTGATGATCAACACTTAGGTTGCCCAGTCTACGTGAGGATTGTTTTTTTGTAGCCAGTCTAACCCCAGTATAATGTCAAACTTTGGAAAGTCAATGGCGGGACCTTGGATGGTGAAGTGTAGGTTTCTTAAGCATGACAGAGAAGGGTGTGGTTTCCCTTGTCACAGCAATGTGGTGTTCATCAGCCAGGACCACATTTTTAATCTGTAAAGGATTAGTGGCCAGCTTGAACTTATCTACAAAGCTACTCTTGACTAGGTTCAATCTACACCCAAATCCAGGAGTGCTGAGCCTGTGTAACTGCAAAAACAGAAAGGATAGGACATCAGTTTATTGGGATGCCTGACAATGGTGTACAGTTCCAAGTCCTCCTGAGGGCACTTGGATCATTGGGCATTGGTCCACGTCCTTGGGTTGGTACTCATCATTGGGCAAGTCAGAAGTTGTGTGGGAAGATCTTGGCTTGCTTAATGATCTCTCCGGGCTTTTCCCTCATCTTGATTGCCTTGCGTAGCAGTGATACAGAAATGAGTGCAATTTGACTGGCCATTGTTTCCATTCCCATGTCTTTTTGAGCTTGTGGGTTTATAGTTGGTGTTATTCCTGTTGCTTCCAGGGGGTGTTCAAGTGGAGCGCCCACCTGTGTGGGAATCCTTGGGTCTCTCTTGTTTTCCCGTTTGTGCCTTATGAAGGGCGTTGGAGGTTTGTTCTGCTTTCTCTGCTTCACATTACAGGCTTTGTAGGTTAGTCACTTGGTCCAGGCTATGTGTCTCATCACATGCGGCTTGAAGGTGTTGTAGTACATGAGATATGTGGCTGGGGTGTCAAAGGCCATGTCAATGATGCACAAAGTTGGAGTTCCTTGTAGGAGCGGGTGAGTTCCTTCACAGTGCCTATCTGGGTTAGGTTCTTTACTTGGTGTATGATAATGAGCGCCGTATCCTTAAGCACAAATCTTGCTAATAAGTCTTGTTTGAAGGTATCTCAGTTCTTGTTGGTGTGTTCCTTGTGCTACTTATGACACCAGGTGCCAACATCATGGGTCAGGCAAATGGAGATTTTTGCAATCCAAAACTGCTGCAGACATTCCATCTGGGCCAGCTTGCTCTGGGCAGAGTGGATCCATGCGGCAGTGTTGTTATTGTTGGCCCCAGCAAAAGGTTCCAAGGCGGTGCTTCACAGTATTTGGGCTACGTAGGCAGGCATGGTGTTTTTGACAATTGGTTGGTCACAGAATAGAGGAGGGAGCCTGAAAGAGTCCTCATGCAGACATGGCGTTGAAACAGGTAGTGGAATCACTGTGTTCTGGTATAGGACAAAGCCATTGGGTATCTTGGCACCAGGGGTGTACAGGGTCCAGTCAGGTGGGAGGCCAGACATAATTCTGTCAAGTATTTATTGGCTGCAGCACGTGAGGGCAACAGGCAGAATTTTTCAAAATAAGGTAGGATGGAGAACCTACCTGTGCTATCAATGTCGTAACTGTGCTGTTTTAGCAGAGTTACAAGGGGAAAATATTTAGAAGCTAGATAATAATCTTTATTGAGAGATAGTGATTATATAGTCAATGTGAATCAAGGATAACAGGAACATGATTGTGTTGATCACACAGCTGGATGGTAAAGGGGGTGGCTTGATCCTGGTAATGAGTCAAGCGCCAAAAGGAGGTATCCACTGTAAAGGATCAACATCTGTTCATGTTGTTGGATTTGGTAATTTGAGTTGACTTCCTAGTCTGGCTTTGAGTGGCTGGGCAATCAGATTGTGGGCCACAAACCTGCTTGTTTGAAACCTTGCTGGCGGGTCAAGCCTGTTGTTTTGACAGAAGTTTTTTCTTTGAAGTAATGAGAAATTAGTCAGAAAAGACATCTAGAAATTTGAGCTACCCATTGTAATTGAAAACTTTAGTTAATATATTTGGATCCTAAGCCAGAATAGGGTTTTCACTTTAAATAGTTGAGGTACACTTTTTATAGTCAGTTTTAGGGGCTTCTTTATCATCAATATACTTGTTAAAATTGAAGAGTTTATCTTGAAAATAAGATGCAGAGTAATCAAAAAAAGAATGTGGAAGGGTAGGGCTGACATCCCCAAGCTCAGGGGAAGGTGAGAGAGTCTTTACAGGTGTTTTATCTTTAGGAGTATGCTTGAAGAGAGTAGCTTTGACCTTTTTGGACTTGGTTAGAGTGAACTTCTCCTTGAAGACATTTGATTCAGCTTTGGTAATAGACTTGTGAGGCATCTAAGGGTTAACCAGTATCAAAAAAAGCTCAAATTTGGGGAAACTTTCAAAGTAAAAAATAAGAACATCATTATTATCAACATAAGAATTTTTTACATTTTCTTTTAGAAAAAAACTCAAAATATATTATATAAAAATGGAAACCCATTTTGGACTAAAAAATATTTTATTAATAGAAAAGATACACAAACTCTTTATATTCTTGGCTGCAAATGTTTTTCTAGATAGTGTTTTTATGATATAACTTTCTAGAAATTATAGGTAAAAATATATGGATTTTTTTATTTTTTTATTAAATAAAAGTTGAATTTATTACAACCAAGCTAAAGTATAAATCTTTTATATATAAAAAAAACAGCTTAAAAACTAAGACTAAAAAGTATCCAGCTGTTTAAAAAATGACTTTTCTGCATATACATGCCAATTTTTAGTAAATTTATTATAATTTGTTAAATTTAGGTTGAAGTCAGTGTAAACTTCAAAATTTAACAATGAAAATAGTGAATTCAATATGGGTTGTTCTAGATAATGTACTATGACACCATATGTAAAAATAGATTATTACTCAGAGCTTCATTGTGGGTATCACTTTAGCTGAATGCTTAGAAGTCTAGTGGAATTTAATATGTTGTTTTTTTTGATAGTTTAAAGATCCCCTTTAGTATATAAAATCACTACTAAAACATATTATTTTTGAAACCCAAAGATCAAAGAACCTTCTATGATGAGAAATAAAACCAGTATATGAAAAAGTAGTTTTTTGAATGGCTGTGATACAGGGTGATAGTGCTATTAGGGTGTTGTTCATTTGGGTTAGGGCTGCAGTTGATTAAAAATGTGCCAGTTATAACATTTGTTGTAATTGTCACATCCAAGCTGTCTGTCTTTTTTTTGGATTCCCTCATGTCAGGGGAATCCAAAATTTAGAAGAAAAAAATGGTTGCAGAAGGCTTTCTTTTTTCTGAAAGAGCCAAATTATATATATATTCTTTATACATTTTTATTATTGAATCATAATTAAATTTGAACTCTTTTATTTTTTAATTTGAAAATATGAAGGAAATTTTTTAGTATTTTTTATTTTAAAAAGAAATCCAAAAAACATCCTCTTGTGAATGTGTACAGCTACAATTCTGCAAAAATTGTAGCCAAGACAATTTTCGGAATTGTTTCTGGATCTTAAACAGTGGCCGCTTTATAAAAAAGCAGCCAACTGTTTAAGATCTGCTGCAGCCCTAATTTGGGTTGATCTAATATGTAGTGTCACAATGTAATACCATACTTATTCTCAACTAATTAGGGAAAGGCTTGGATTTACCACAAAAAAGATAATGATTAATGGATTCCAGATGTTGCCTTTCATGATAGTTCTATTTTATGATGTTTTAAGAGCATTTTATAAGTGATTTAGTACTAAAAACTTATTTGATAGCCCCAATTTAATTTTGATTTGTGATACTTTTTTATGATAGTGTTTTTTTGAGAAACCATAATAAAAACCACTATTTGAAAAAATAAACATTTAATATTTTTTAGGATTTCTTAATTTTTCTTATGTAACAGGACCTTATTTAAAACATTTGAGATGGTGGTTTTGAGATAGCGCATTTTACCATAACTTATTCTCACAGTAAATATATTTATCTAGGGTAAGGAGCCAATGTATTTTTGAGTCGTTAGTTTTTTATGGGAATTAAAAGGGTGTTCGTCAAGGGGGGCTAATTAATAATTGCCTGACTGACTAAATTATTTTAATTAATAGAATATTATAAAATACAAGTTATATGGATTAGTAAACCAACTTCAAGATTTATAGGATCAACTTATTAAAAATAAATGAGCTGAAAAATAAGACTATTTATGAAATTCATTGTGTTCTTAATCGGAGGGAGTATAAGGTTTTTTCTTAGGCTTCTTTTTGGTTCTCTCACATCGTTGAGTACAAGCCTCCATGGTGAAGAAGGGGGCACATCCCTTGCCTCGAGCCACGTAGACTTCTTCGCACCGTTCCTTTTCAATGTTGAAGTGGTAGGCTGAGTAACTTCCCCATAAGAAAGCAGGTGTGGGTTTAGCAAGACATATCGCTGGGCTATAGATTAGCTTTTATATCGTTATTGACTTACAGCTGACGTATGCGGCTCGTGAGGCCTTTAACATGGACCAGGGCGCAGAAATCCCTGCTTGATTAATAAGCCATTAATTTACTTACCCAGGATTATGGCGACGCTCAAGCACCCCACATTGGCAAAGTCCGGCTATCAGAAGTGCTATTTTCATTATTGTCTTCCCTTGCAACCTGTCGCTTAAATATATGTCAAGTCGGATTTATTTTCGCCACTTGAACATTTCGAAGCCACAATTCCTTCGACGCATAGTTTTGCTGGAGGTTTAAGATTTGATGGAAATTTACATCCCCTGCCTATCCACCATAAGGTTTCTCGGACTACTTTGGAACCAAGTTTTATTCCAAACCAAATATCAAATGAATTCCGACTGTTAATCCACCAGTTTAGTGACTGCCTGTTAAAGCGGCCCACACCCACCGAGCAGAAATTTTAACAAGCTAATTCCACAACTATGTTCCCACTCTTTTTAAATGCATTTTTAAATGCACTAGAGTAGTAGTGAATTCCCTGCATAATTATCAACATTACCCCTGTTTACACTGCCAATCAGCTCCACAATGTCGATAATTATCCAATTACAAATGACCACAGACTTAATGGGATTAGTGACATTTTCTACAAATTAATATTATAAATTCATAGCTAATCTAAGTATACACCACCAATCAATAGTTAAATAAATCAATGTACATAATAAAACATGAATGACATTCTCTAACGAGGGCACCAAGGAAAATATCTTGCTAATTATCAATGCTATTAAACATTATAATTTCGAACTAGTTAATTTAAACTAGCAATTTAAGCTTCATAAAAATAATTCACATGAACGATAGTTGGGCAGCTCTCTTAAAAAGTTAAATCATCTTGGAACAAAACTCAATGAACTTTTTACATATCATAGCATACTATTCTTGGAGTACCATATAACTATTTCTTCAAAAAATGAGTAACATCGATATTCTATAGACAATAATTTAATATTTCCACAAATGTAAATTTATTAAATCATTAATTAAACTCACAGTAGTTTTCAAAGCTATGTTGCCAAGCGAAAAGCCCCCATCTTCAAACAAAATCAATTAATCTGTAAAAAAGTAAAGTATATGCAAATCAAATAAAAAATATTGAATCTATATCGAATTAAAATTATTTGGAAACCCTTCTATTTTTTCTGTGATGCTTCAACTTTGTTTGCATCTGAGTTGATTTTGTTTACAGATGAATTAATTTTGCTTAGAGATGAGTTTTTTGCTTGGTGCCATAGCTTTGGAAACTACTGTATAATTAATTCACTGTTGTAATTGTTTAATTGATTGTAAATTATATATTAATTATGTGAATGTACTCCATTGGCTAGTCCTCTATCAAGTTACCATAGTAATGTAAATCTAACTGTGGTGACAATCTCTGTGGAGGTTGGGGATGTGATTGGATTCCATATTGTGTGGGAACTGGGTGGGAAACCTACTAACAAAATGCAAATGTGGAATTGGCAGCAAATGCAAAATCACCAGAATAATTAACACAGACAATTCATTCTAGTAAATTACAATATATAATTTAATCTTATTATTATAGTTTTCCAAACTAAACTTTCATTTTAAAACCTGTATAATAATGTATAAATACACAACTGTTGAAATAATTTGTCCTGTATTTAATTTACAATAACTAAAAATAAATCTATTTTGAATGGAGCAGTCAAAATTGAAGTGTTAAATCAAAATATTTAAACTCGTTGCTTCAATCAAAGTATAGCAAACTGGTGATTTATTGTCTGAAGTTTTTCCTCTTGAATTTTTTATTTTTCTACCTGTCAGGGACAGAAAGCTACTGATAAAAATTGCCAATATTAATTTAGTACCACACAGAGCATAAAAACCCTGCAGTTATGACCTCTCAGGTGCAGAATCACCCCTCAGCAACCCTAAATGACCCAGAATTTGCAAGGGCTATATGCTGCAAACCCCAGGCATCCAACTCACAGGCAAAATTGTATCTCAAAACTGTTGAGAAATATTAAATTGGAAAAGAAACCAATTGATTGCACAATGGGCAATCAAATTATTGCAGGCTTTAATAGCTACTGTGGCATCTCAGCATACAAAAGCTAAATATGTCACAGTATGGCAACAACCAATATGCTTCCCCCACATGTGCAAAACTATATGATTATGGGCTAGAAATTAGTGACTCTGGGAATAATGTCACTAGCCAACTGGTGCAACAATAAATTGATACTCACTCAATAAATATAAAGTATGATGGAGGAAAGTCTACCTCATTGTTGACATCTTCATTAATAAAGGTTCATACAGTGAAATTGGCAACAGTGGCAAAATTGACTGTAGGAATGCAAAAGTGAGAATTCAAAAGTGATAATCTAAAAGTGGCCAGTCAAAAATTTTGAAATTTCAAAATTAAATTAAAACAACCCATCTGGAATTAAAAATTATTATGGGCATATAAAATATTTTTTATTCATTCTCTCAACTAAAAAAGTCAAGAAAAAGTTGTTACTTTATTATAAAAAGCCATTTTGAAAATTTTAAAATTGTTGACCTGGCCACTTTTAGATTCTCACTTTTGCATTCCTACAGTTGATTTTGCCACTGTTACTATGCAGTCACCTTTGGATTACAGAAATTTATTATATTGTTGGAAACTTATACATTTTATTTACCTCTTTACCTGGAGCCCAAAAAACTATTCCTACTCATGAATGTTGCTGCCAGATCCCTGGTGGCACAAAAGGTTGCATCTTTACCAGTAAGTATAAGTAGTGAGCAGGAGAAGCCCTCCTCACTGTTGAAATCTTAATAAAACATGTTTGTGCTCAGAAATTGTTATCTTATTGCAGGAATTATCTATTTTTGCACCAATAAAATTATTCTGTTTGTATCTATTTGTGAATTTACTACATAATATAACTGTACCTATCTGTTCCCTCCTGGGTATGCTCTTGACACTCTGGTTAAGCCACCTTGTGCCCTTGACTTGGAGTTTTTCCATTCCCATCCTCTGGATCTCCCTCCTGATTGTGCTAAAGAGACCATTCTGCCTGCTATGAAGGAGATTCCTACTGCTCCCCCCTGCCCAACGTGCCTCCTTCTCAGGATTTCAGTAAGTTGGGGTTTGTCTATATCACATATTAGGGCAGGCCAACCAGGTTGTGCCCCATACTAGGAGTTGGCATCCCCTAGCTACTGCAGTCAGTTACCTGGTCAAAATCATGCCTATTGTGTACATGGCCTTCCAGGCCTGGCCTGCCTCCCCTGTGGAAGTTCAGCTGGACTCTGGTATGAGCTGTGACAGTATGTCAAACATAATAAAATTAGTAACCCAGGGCCCCTATTCTTCTTTGATTATAGGGGCATCTTGTATGCCTTTATTTTTGACCTCAGCTTACTACCTAAGACAGTAAATGATCAAGAAACAAAAAAAATCCAATAATGAATTGTTGACAAGCCATCCCAGGTCCAGACTGTGACAATCTCCACCTCAAACCAAAATATTGCTTTCCCTACAACCTTCCTGATCTGCTAAAAATAATTTTGGCTGGTTTCAGAAAGGGAATGATCACAATAAAAGCCCTGTTCTGTGCCCACCCCAAGAGCTTCAGAGACAACACTCTGAAGGTTATGATGGTGGCCGCCCAACTAAAGTATGACACCAGAGAAACCTTGTTGACCAGCCTAGCAGAAGACCCAGACCTCATACTCTCATATGACTAATTCCTGGAGAGAATGAATTCTGCAACCACCCCTGCTGGGGCCAAGATCCAAGCCTACATGGGGCTCATCCAGCTGACCCAAGGAAGGGAGAACCTGGAGACCTACATAAAACAATACCTGCGCCTATCAGAAGCAGTCAAGATTCCTGACAATATATCAGGCCTGCATTTCAGAAACAGTCTGAACCCACACCACACCAGACTAATGAGACACCACCAATGAAACCTCCCCAAAGACAAGCTCTTAGCTATTGCCAGAGGCATGGACTTCAGCCAACCACAAGGATATCACGCTGGGCAACTCTGGAACAACCAAACCCCTGGTGCAAGTAGGCCCTGCTTAAACATAACCACCAAAGAGTACCAACACCACGTCAGAAGTGGACTATGCTTCTATTGCCACCAGAGTGGCCACTTATCTAAAAACTGCACTAGCTGCTCCAATAGAACTAAAGAAGCCACCATCTCAGCAATAAACAATGTTTCCTAATCTTATCCTATTATTGATACTAAACTATGAGACCATGACCTTGAGGGGAACATTGTAGCCCTAATAGACAGTGGATCCACGCTCAACTATATGAAGCATAGATTAGCTGAGAAATTGAGTGTGTCAGACAAATAAACTTCCTGGCTGGTAACCTTGGATAACAAAAACCTTACTAGTCACATGAATTCAAGGGGTCAATATTTCTAAAGCTGAATGGTAAAAATTTACCTACCTAATTCTTTGTCATGAAGAAGTTGCCCAAACCTTTATTAATAGTATTTGGGTGGTGAGTTGATCATCAACTGAACCTGGATTACAAGACCCACCAGGTGACTGTCACTTATAATAGCCAAACCTTAGATATCCCAATTTTGAAGCCTTGGTAAGCCCCAGAGCTAAACAACATCACCATGGAACCTTAAAAAGCAGATATTCATGAATGCCTAAAGCCATGGGAGTCTATATTCTCAGAATCAAATGCCATAGCCTTGCTCAAACATAGCCAGTTTGACCACAAAATTGACCTTCTCCCAAAAACCCACCCTAAACATGAACCAGTCTATAGTTGTAACTTTAAGGAACATGTGGTCTTGAGGAAGTATTTGAACAAGATGTTAAAGAAGGGCTACATACCATAAATCCAGAACCTAGATGTAAAAATGTGGGATTTTCAAATCCTTGGTCCAAATTTTAAATCACATTTGTAGCAACTCAGCTGAGTGAAAACCAAAGCTTGTAATAAAACCAACCATTTAATTTTACTTTTTGATTTATTAAAATTTGCAAATTTTGAATTCCTGTGGCAGATAACTTGACTAACTAAAGAAACAACACATCAAACAAAAACAGGATATGTAAATCATAAATACAGGATTCCAATGTATAATTTGGTATTTCTTGCAAGTCTAAAAAATCATACACAACATGAAATTGCGGGATTTTCAAATCAAATAAACAAACTTCAATTAATAATTAAGGTTAATTTGAAAAAAATTAATTAATGCGCATCTCAAATAGGAAGTCAAAGGATCATAGGTGGACCCATGCTGATTCTTTTAAAAATCATAGGAATCCTCAAAAATCAGACAATTCTATTTTAGGATGGCTAAAATTCTAAACATAATATTCATCAAATTAGACATACTTAATAATAAAATTGACTAAAATATACACCCCTCTTATTGAGCTTAATTTTTTAACAAAAAATATTGTTTCTTCTTCTAACAACAACCAAGTAAACAAGCTGATTCCAGGGCTTAACAAAAGCATTCAGGGCTACACTGGGTCTTCCAACAGTGAAGCCTCTGTCTATGGTCACTCTCAACCTGCAGGCCCTTCTCCAAGCATTTCCCAGGAGTGTGTTCTTTCTCCTGCTTCATCTAGCATGGCCCTGTTTGTGCTTCTCACACAGGCAGCTGCTAACCCAAATCCCATATTAATACTGGCATCCAGAATCAACCAATTGAGCCAAGAGATCACCCATGGAACCCAGAATCCCAAAACCCCAATCAGATGATATCATTTGGTTCCCAAGAAGGACACATCCCATCCCCAGCCAATCAGCCTGCAAGACGCAGAAGAAAACTCATCACCCCAGAAAATTATTTTGAAAATGATTGAAAAGCAAGGGATGCTTATGCCACTTGGGGAATTAGTGGCCACAATAGGGTTTTAAAAGTCCACTGTGGCTGTAACCCTGTGAGCTCATGCAAACTGTGGTACTGCTTCCAAGAAACCTATAACTAGGGCCTGTACGTCAACTGATGGTAACAAAGCCCACCCTTTCATGCTGGCATCTTGAAATGTAACCCCCAAATGGCCCTAATCCAGGTGTGCCTCAAACTGGGACTGGCGTAATCTTGGGGAGTGTCCACAAGATGAAGTTGACTACAATTAAAGATTGTTCCAGCTCTTTGAAGAAAATAACATGTTATCATACTGAAGAAATAGCAGCTATTATTCTTTATAATAATCAAAACAACAGCTAAAACCTAGGAGCAGAATCTACTAGCTGGGATTTGGCAACAGTGTAAAAACTTATAAACTGAGAATAAGTTTTTTAAAGTTTATGAGGATCACACTCAATTGAAATATATATAGAGCAAGAAATGATAAGTTAATTGCTGAAGTGAGCGCTAGGTACTTATAGCCTTAGCAGGCCTTTAGGAACAGAAGGAATACCTAGAGGGATTGAGTTATTCTCTGAGTAGGTTTGGAAATATACATCTTTCTTGCATTTCCAGAAGGTTGGTTACTTCTAGATTCAGATTCAGAAGGACAAACATCATCAAGATTTTTGGGTTGCTGCGGATAGGTTTGGTTGCTTTCCCCAGAAAAGGGCAGGCTCAAGTCTCCCAATAAGCCAAGAGGTTTATCATTAGACTTGGCTGGGACGTAGTTGCCGACAATGCCCCCTTCAAGCTCTTGACGTGGGGACTATACACTTGCAAGAATCTTCCATGAACTTGGTTCACCACTATTCTAGGATCTTTGGTGACAAAGAATATTCTTAGTATCTTAAATAAATAACCTTGTAAGGGCTAGATAAATTTTTAGACAGTTTATGGCTTCTTCTCTCAGGTTAATGATGATAAAATAAAACTGTTCTTCCCAGGAGATAGACAGAAAGATCGAAGTGTGTCATATTTCCACCAATTGATTCTCAATTGGTGGTAGTAAAAAGGTCATCTATGGTAGTAGCTTGTAAACAGAATATCTTGTTAGCCAGCAATCTTGTTACTACTTTGGGGTAATTGTAGCCAAAAGACAAGATAATGAGGGTAAGCTAGTAGGTAAAACAGGTTTGCGTCCATATAGGGCCTTGAAAGGAGCCATTTTTATAATATAATTATGACTGATACAATAAACCAATAAAGCACTATCTAAGTAGTTAGGCCAATATAGTGGGTCAGAGGAGGCCATCTTTACTAGGATAGAGATTAGGGTACTATTGGTGTGACAGAAACACTGGAAAATGAAGCCATTCTAAATGATGGGGAATACCACCCAAACCACATAGAAGATATAACCACCAAGGGGCCAGAAGTGAACTTTCCAATGAACCCAGGATAAGTAGAACCATAGTCCAACCAGAGTAAACCAAGATGAATGACCTGGGAAAGCACAATGCATCTTCAGTGTAGAATTCTGGGCATTGAGAAGGGACACAACAGTTCAAGAATGGGGGAGGAGCTACAAAATTGGCTGGATGAAAGACATTTGGAGGCACCACAACAAAGCAGATCTGGGCCCCACCCTGAAAGATCACAGAACAGAGTACAGAAACCGAACAGCCCAACACAGGAGCAAAAATTAAAATAGAACTTGGGATAAGATTTTTATTGAGAAATTTAGGAGGACCAACTCTAGAGTTGAAACAGGGAAAACATCAATATAACAGAAAAATTGACTAAAAAACCACCTGAGTCTTGACCTCCTATCCCACAACAAGAAACAGCCAGGTGCAAAGAACCCACGGACTAGCTCGACAACCAACGAAGCAAGCCAACAGGTGACCCCATATAAGTTGATTTACAACACAGTTGAAAGGGGAGCTGGTTTCAGCTGGCGGACTGGAGCAGCTGTGACCTGTTTTTGATCAACTGTTTGGTTTAAATCTGTTAACTTGGTCAATTTTGATACAGGTTTCCTGGCCTTCTGAGCCTTCTTACTTGGACAGACAATACCCGGCATTATGGAATCTACCCTAAAATTGTCTTGTTCCACAGCTCTGTTAGTTGCTGGATGGTAAGGGGCCACAAAAATCTAATAGTACCAAACTAATTGGTTAATTTGACCACCACTGTCAGGGAACCAATCCTGATCTGCTGGCTTGCTAGTGGTTGGGAACTGGCAGGTTGTGGACTGGGTGAGCAGAGCCTATCAAAGGATTGGTGCTAACTTAATTAGGTAGGATATTGACTTACCCATCAATGCCCACAGGCTGGCGGCAGAGACAAGAGTATCTATTTCTTCTGTGAGAGTAATATATACAATCCCAAATAGCTTATCGGTATGATCCAGGGGAAGCTCAGTGGAAGATGGGGGCATTTGTTTGGGGGTGACAGACAGTTTCATGTATAATTAGTAAGTAGGGAGTAAGTTTTATTTATCTCTAAGCAGGTGGGGCTTAGTAACGTACCAAGTACCCATCCATTTGTATCTGGTTAACTCTTTAGTTTGTGCTGTGGGATCCCATGCTAATATCTTTCCTGATGTGTAGTTCTTGCATTCAGGCTTCAAGAGGTATTCTTTAAAATAGACAGGACCAAATGGAGCACCTAACAGACAATAGGTAGCTGGCAGGCTGGTAAGAGGATCAGATGATTTTTGAGTTAACTGGCAGATGAGAAGGATAAAATATGGCAACAATTAAGGAAAACAATATCACATAACCTTTATTTAAAAATGACAATGGGGATTGATCTTGGCCTGGAAGGTACTTATACTGCGCTGCCAGGCTTCATTTTCTGATTTTGTTTCTTGATCTTAGGCAGGTTGGCATTTGGGGTCTTAGATGGCGGGCTAGGGGTTGGCACTGGTGGGTTGTTCACTGGCCGCTTTAGGATAAGAAGACTTCAAATCCTTCTGTTTAGCAACTTGTATGTTAAGCAGGAATTTGGGTCCAGTGCCACTTCCTGGGCTCTGGGGGAGTTTATAACAACTCTCATTAGAGGACTTGCACATTTTACTAATCAAACCACTGGTGTCAAGCATTGGTACCTCAGGGAAACTCCCAGCATCTTGTACTGGCAGTTTGCTTGCAAAACTCTGCGGTGTAGTTAAGGATTTGGGTCCTGGCGGGTTGACAACAACTTTATCAATTGGTTGTGGGTTGTTGGATTCCCAGTACTTGAAACTGGAGATCTGCAAAGGGAGGTTTTCAGGGTTTGACTCTGGACTTATACTTTGGGATTCAGGTACTTTCAAATTGTCATTCCTGACAACCACTTGGGAGGTGAAATTTAAGCTATTGTCTGATAGTAACACATTAGGACTTCCATGGAAAGAGAAAACATTTCAAAGTAGGAAAGAAGCAACCAGTTTAGCAGATGCACTTGAAGAGGAGTAGCCTCTACCCATTTTTTCAAATGGTCTATCACAATCAGGATATACTTGTGTCCTCTTATTTCAGTAGGTAGTGGTCCTATAAGGTCAATGCTAACCACATGGAAAGGAGAATAAGGAGAAGGTATATCATGTTTGAATCTAGGACGAGGACCTGTATGGGACTTGCAGGTGAGGCATGTATCTAAGGTTTGTTGAATTGAGAGTAACATCCATTCCCAATAGCATTAGTTCTTTAGCCATTCTCAAGTCTTCTTAACCACTCTGTTACCTATTTTAATGTGTCCTTCCATAATGATACCTATTTAATCTCAAGGTTGGATATAGTGCAACCACTTGAGTTCTTTTTTCCTGTAAAGGAGTCTGTCCCAGATTTGAGTATCAGCAAACATATTTTTCAGGAAATCTTGGATGACAGGAAGTTCATTTCCCATAAATCAGGAGTACCAATAAAATCAAATATTTAATCTTCTTTGGCAATTAAACAGGTTACAACGGGTGGATGTGATAATCCATCAGCATTCTGGTGTAAAGCCCCTACACAGTGTAATATGGTGAAATAATACCCTTGTAATTTCAAAGACCATCTGGCCAATCTTCCATCAAGATCCTTCATGTTTTGCAGCCATCTTATAGATTAATGATAGGTTATGACTGTAAAATGCGTTTCATACAGATACAGACAGAAATTCTTCACAGCCAAGAGTAGTGCCAAGCATTCTTGTTCAAGCATACTGTAATTGTGTTTTGCTTTGGAGATAGTCTTACTATAATACGCCACAGGGTGATCTACCCCACTGTCATCTGTTTGATACAATATAGATCTGATGAAAATATCACTGGCATCAGTAAATAACAAGAACGACTGAGAGAAGTCTGGATGAATTAACACAGGAGAGGTGGCTAGAGAGGTCTGTAAAGCTTTGAATGTATAATATTGCTCCTCATTCCATTGAAAGTATACTTTTTTGTGAAAGAGATGAATCAAGGCTGGCTAATTCTGAGAAGCAGGGGATAAACTGGCAATAGTAACCAATCATCCCAAGGAAGACCTGAACATCATTTAGACTGGTGGGGGTGTCTAACTTTTGGATGGCGTCAATCTTATTAGACAAAGGAGCTATTTCTTCTCAAGATTCATGATGTCCTAAGAAACACATTTCTTCTTTGAAAAATGAGCACTTGGAGGGTTTTAGCTTCAATCCTAATTCTTATAGTTATTGAAATACAACCTTTAAATGTTCCAAATGCAGATTAAAGGTTTGAGAGAACACCATGACATTGCTGAGTTAAACTAACTCACAGGTCATTTTGAGGTTGCCTAAGAGGGTTTCCATAGCTCTATGGAAAGTTGCAGGGACATTACATAAACCTTGTGGCATATGAGTTGGTTCAAATAGTCCTTTACTAGAGATAAGAGCACATTCTTTGCAATCTTCAGGCAAAAGGTCAATCTGCCAATATACACTAGCTAAATCCATGGCTGAGAAGTATTTTTCTCTGCCCAATAGTCTCAATGAATCATCAATTCTGGGCAAAGGATAAATATCTTTTCTGATAACAGAGTTGAGTTACCAATAATCCATGACCACTTGGTGACAACCATATTTCTTCTTGAGTAATAGCAAAGGTGATACACACGGAATTTTTGAGGGTTGTTGGAGTCTAGCTTCTTGTAATTATTTCAACTTGATAGCCACCTAAGATTATTTCACTTTAGACTTTTGATATGGCTGCAAATAGATAAGTTTGTCATCTTTAATGTTTATCTGATGCTTCATGTTTTTCATTAGTCCAAAGTCATGAGAGCCCTTGGAGAATAGATCAGCATATTCTTCTGCTAAACTTTCAGCAGACTGCTTCTATTCAGGAGTTAGACCAGTCCCAATGGAAGGCAGAGCAGCTATATTAACCTTATCATTTAATCCCATATCTTGTAGAGATGCACAGGCTTGTAAAGAGAGGACATCTTCCACATATAATAGTTGGATGTACACAATGTGGATTTTTTATCAATCAACATAGGACTCTCAGTAAAAACCCCTATTAATACAGAAACTTCCTCCTTGTAAGTGGGATATAATATTCCTGAGTAGACCAAAGGTTCTCTTGGAAAAGGGTTCTCAATGCTCCAAATAAAGACTAGCTGATTATTTGGAATCACTAGTTTAATCCCAATAGGAGCTAATATTTGAGATTTAGGTGGTATTAAAGTTCTCTCCATCAAGCATACTGTCAAGAATGACATTTTAATACTTGTATTGAGAGCCCTAGAATCAAACCTTCCCCCTCTGAAGATGACTTGAGTCAACCAGGATGGACAGGGACCTGCTGACCTGTTGATTCACAGACTTGAGTTGTTGAATTACTCCATGACCTGCCATCTTGTTAAGGGAGATTCCCCAAATGTTCACAAGATTGCTGCCAGCCTTTTGCCACTGAGAATCCAGACCTACACAGAGGTTGTGGCTTGCCTAAAGGAGGTTAAGATGAGGCCTGATACTGGCCCCACCAGTGAGCACCAGCTGCCACCAGTCCCCAGTCCAGAATTGGCAACACAAATTGGCAGGCTTGGGTGATGTAGTGAACAGAAGTGGCAGGACAAAGCATTGCCACTTCTTTTTGCCAGAGCTGGCCTAAACAGGATCTGCCATCCCTTAAAATCCTTCCCCAGGGTCTACCCCCCACTGGAAAAAGCCCACAGACCTGAAGTCCACTAAAATTAAAGAAGCAAAATAATATGGTATAAAACCTTGGCGGTATGGGGATGATCATATTGTCATTTTTGATAATAAAGATTCATGAACCTCTGGTTTCAGAAAATTCTAAACTATTTAGTTTTAGTGATCTTTCATCTCAACTCTAGTCAAGTAGACAACAAGGCACCTGCCTTCTCTAGAGGCCAACCCACTGACCCACTACCAGCACCATACCTTCCTCCTGGAGGGCAACAGCGCCCATATTGACACTAATAATGTTGATAGTGGCCATTTTGGCACTAAAAATGTCAACAGTGACCGTGTCAACACTATAGTAAAGTGACAACCCAGTTTAACACAATGCCGTCTTCTAGATGTTGAAACTTTTTTAATTAACAAAACACTTTACCCTGAAAATTTTTATATAAAAAATTAAAATATATTATTATACTAAAATGACCTCAGAGAGCTCAAAAATGCAGTAAAACCCTGTAACTAATAAGAATGCGGAGATATAAGCAGATGTTTTTCAATTTACTACTGTAAATTCAGAACCTGAATGTAAAAATGTGGGATTGTCAAATCCTTGGTCCAAATTTTAAATCACTTTTGCGGGCAACTCAGCTGAGTGAAAATTTAATATTTAACAAAACAAACCATTCAATTTGACTTTTTTTGGTTTATTTAAATTGGTAAATTTTGAATCTCTTGAGCAGATAACTCAACCAACAAAAGGCAAAACACAATAAACAAATAAAGGATACATAAATCAGAAATGCGGGATTCTAATGTACAATTTAAGATTTCCTGTATTTCAAACAAATCATAGACACCATGTAAAACTTAACAAATCTGAAATTGAGGGATTGCCAAATCCAAGAACCAAATTTCAAATCAAAAATGCAAGGAGGATTTGAAATAAATATAATTTATGGGCCTCTCAAACAGGAATTCCAAGGATCTTGAGTGGATTTGTGCAAATTCTTTTAGGAATCATAGGCATTCTCAAAAGTCACCCTATTTTATTTTAGGACAGCCAAAATTTAGAGCATAATATTCACCAGCTTAACATACTTAACAATAAAATTGATTAAAATATACACTTCTCTTTTTAAGTTTAAATCTTTAATAAAAATTTATTATGTCTTCTTCCAATAACAACCAAATGAACGGGCTGTTCCCTGACCTTGACAAAATCATGCAGGGCTATACTGGGTCTTCCAACAGCGAAGCCTCCCTCTATGGCCACTCCCAACCCGCAGGCCCCTCCCCAAGCACTACCCAGGAGTGTGTTCTTTCTCCTGCCTCCTCAAGCATGGCCCTGTTTTCCCACCATGCACAGGCAGCTGCCAACTGTGAGAGAGGGGGTGCTAAACTAACTAAGTTTGGCTCCCATCCTGGGGGAAGAATCCACCAGGACACTATCCAGTGTAAGACTGGGATGACCACTCAAAGTGGTGTCCACAGGGAGGACACAGCAGACAGTTGGGGGAAGTAGAAGTCCAAACCCATCAGAATCATTCCACTAAGTAACCAGGGAGAACTCTTGAGAGTGGACTCTTGGATACCCAAGCCTTCTTCTGGGACCAGGCCAATTGGGTCCTCAGAGGGAAGGGGCATAGGGCAGGCCAAACCTGGGGGGGTAGCGGGGGCTGTTTCAACAGCAGAGAACTCAAGGTCATCATAGGTAAGACATCTCACAACAAACTCACTGGTAGTGTAAATATCCTGAGCGCGTGCAGGGATATCCTAAAAAATATGCAAGAACTGATCAGGGTTGGTACCAACATGGAGAAAAGAATTAGAGATACACCCCAAAGATCTGGTGAGGCATATCATATCATTACCAAGGCTGGTGCCAAGGTAAAAACCACAAACTTGAATAGAGGCACTAACATTCTTAGAATTAGGAAGAGAAATCCAACAAAAATCCCAGATGGTTTTTTATTGATTTTTTTGCCTCAAACTCTAACAGAAGACTCAACAACAAAAAGAAAAGTTCCAAAACACTGGGAAAGGGTAGGGAACGGCAACCACAGGCCAAAGAGGTGAAAAGCGTAAATGAAGCTTTATTGAGCGTATATGAAACGTCAAAGCAAGAAAAAGCAAAGCAAAAACAAAATAAAACTTAAAATAGGTTAATAAATTGTAGTTACTAATAAATTTTAAAATTGAGTTGGTTTCTTTAAAGCAAAAGAGGTAAGCTTAAACCTGGGTGTCAGCAACATATATAGGACCTTTAGAAAGCTGCTGGAGGACCCAAAAGCAAGGGAATGAAGTAAGAAAGGACAGAACTTTTACTAACACTTTAGAGAATTTAAAAGGACCAAGCAAAGGCCCCAAAAATCAACTAGAAAATTAAGATTTTGAAGTACAAACTTTATTTGTAAGAATGAGCAAGCAGGGGACCAAAAGTCCCCTGTCTTGCTTTAAGGGCGGTAATCCAAATTCAAAAGATCACCTGACCCAGAGGCAGAGATTTGATTGGCTGCAGGAGAAATTCTGCCAGGAAGATCCAGCAAGCTGAAGGGGTTTTCACCAATTTCCAACCCCAACTCTGATTGGCTGGGATCAAATGAATGGGGAAGGTCATCATTCACTCCAGTTAAGTTGGAATTTAATTATTTGGCAGTAGCGCAACCTGATTGTTTAAACCTAATTAATTTTAAATGCAGTCAAGCCCAAGCCAAAAAATAGTCCAAATTAATCAGGGATTCCTTCCAAGTAGGAACAGAGTTCCCAACATCAACATTTGCCGCCTGGGAGGGGTACACCAACACAAATCTCTCATTAACTGTGTGGGCTAAATCTTCAAGGGAGTTTAGGGGCTTGGCTGGCTTCTGAGGAGATTTCTTGGTGCAACGTGGGAAGATTGTCCTATCCAGGGCCAAAGGGGGAGTGACTTTACACCAAACCAAATTACATGTCAAGAATGGCATCCAGAACCAGCCAATTGAGCCAAGTGATCACCCAAGGAAGCCAAAATCCAGAAACAGCCAATCAGATGACAATGTCTAGTTCCCAAGACAAACACCCCACCTCTATTTAATCAGCCTGAAAGATGCATAAGATAATTGATTGCCCCAGAAATTGTTCTCAAAATGGTTGAAAAGCAAGGTATGCTTATGTCCCTTGGGGAAATTGCAGCCACAATGGGTTTTGCAAAGTCCACTGTGACTGCAACCCTGCGAACCCATGCCAACTGTGGCCCTGCTCCCAAGAAGACCCCAACTGGTGCCCGTACTTCAACTGAAGGTGAAAAAGCCCACACTCTCATGATGGCTATTATGGAGAGTGACCTGCAGATGCCCCTGGTCCAAGTCTGTCTCCAACTGGGACTCCACAGCATTTTCACCAATAAGAGAACAGTGAATTTATGGATGCACAGAGTTGTGGTTGCCTTCAGAATCTTATCCAATCAGGTTCTCAATGGCCCTAGCTTTATGGATACTGACCCGTACAATGCAACTATTATTAATTTTATCAAAGGAAAGGCAATGAGTCCTGTACTGATGTCAATTTTAAGTTGTATGCCAAGATTTTGGCAAGTATCTAAGACATTGGGGGAAAGCACATCTAATCTGACGTCTACAAGTGCGGCCCAATCCTGTACCAATTTTTTGAGTTTTTTTGGCAGTTTCCCCCATTGAGTGTCAATCATTACTCTGCTTTTTCAAACACAGAAGATGGGTATGCCTACCAGATGGAGCTTAAGGATATGCTGGAGGAGTGGAATAACCAACAAGCCATATACACAATTGTACTGAGTGCAGAGATGGAGCAGCAGGAATGTGCAGCCAAAGAAAATAGGGCTGTGTGACATAACTGATGGTCCTATCCCACCAACCACGCTGACATGCATCTTGCAGATGATGTCTTTACAATTTTGGTTCAGCTCTCAGGCGCTTGAAGCCTGCAACCTACAATGAACTGTGCTCCCAAATTGAGAAGGGGTACAAGCTTTTCCCTTCTGTATTTGTCCAGGACTTATCAGATCTCATCATCTTCTATGAAAGTGATAAGTCCAGAAAGGACTCCTGTAATCCCCCACGCTATTAATTTGTTTTGTCAAGCCCTCATATGTGATGGAAGAAAAATTTGAGCAATTGAATCAATCAGCTCTTGCCACCTCTTCCCAGTCAACAAACCAAGCCTCCCCAACTCCCCCATCAAGACCAAGCCAACTGACTTCCAACCCTGACTCCCAGACCACCACCCATTCCCTCCCCACTACCTCGGATGCTGTCTCTTTTACAGGAGCATATAATGGCAATGTACACTCTTCCCATTCCCTCCCCTACTTGTCCTTTGATGAGTAAAATAAAAACCTTTCTTTGTGACAACTTATTAAAGTTGATATTACTTCTTTTGATTTATAATTATAACATATTCTTTTTACATTATTGGCATTTGCATAATCAATAAAATGTTGTATATTTATGACTAACATAAAATTATTTGCATAAATATTTTTTATCAATAATAAATTAAGAACAACAAATGTAAATAAAACATTAGAACACTGCAATTGGACGTCAACTCTTGATATTTTGATATTATGTGCATAACTCAATGCATTTTGTTTAATGAAATTCATTGTAAATGGTGCTAGTTTCATTGTAATTTATTTAAAAGGACTGTGTTTATATTAGAGAGACATTAACGCTCAGTACAAATATTGATACATAGTGCATTTTCAAGACTGTATATTTACCTATTGGTAATAATTCTATAAACTTTTCAGTCAGATTTTGTGAGGTAATCCTGATTTAATGGTTTAATAATTACTGTTTATTATCATTAATTGGCTGATTTTATTTGCTGTAGTGATTGTGCATTTTCTGATATTTACGCACTAGTATCCAATTGTTTGGTTTCACATCCAATTGCACAGGCAATAGGAAATCAAGCCGCCACCCTGACCACATCCGGTCTTGGTCTCAGGAATGTTCTTTCAGACCCTACTGACAACAATTTACCTCTTGGTACATCAGCAGAAATAACCCCTTCTCTGGTGTTAATTGGGTCTCCTAAAATGGTTGGGTCAGTTAGTAGCTACTGTTCTATTTTACCTGAAATTGTTGGTTTCAATATAGCCTTAGATAAAGGAAATTTAACACCTGGTTTTGAACCCGGGTCTCCTGCTGTTTGTGTCAACTTTTGAATTGATGAAAACGTTAGTTAAGTTAATAACAAATTGTTACCTTCCATTAGAAAATTCAGCCAATCAGCAATTGCGCCAATCCATTCAATTGATCCTCTTAAGCATTCCTGTGATAATTACAACAGTTTCCCCTTTTAATTGGTCACACCTTGCCTGATGCCCGCTGTTTCTGTTGTTGGTCCTGGTGCTCCTTCCCCAGTTAATACTGGGGAATAAGTGGGGTTTTCTTGTGTTTCCTGCCTGAAAGGCAAATTTATTAAGCATTTTAAATTGATAATGTGTTTGAGGCCAGTTTAAATTGATCAATAATGCAAATAATTCTAGCTTAATCTTTAACTGCCTAAGATCTCCAGTTTTCTCTAAATTTCTTCAAATTCAGCCCCATATGATTGATATCCTTTATTTTTATCTCCAGACTATCATTTAGCAGTCATGTTATATAATGATGGTAAATTATTATCTTTTATTTGTTCAAACAATAAAGTCAATTTCCTTATCTACTTGATTTATTCTTTTGGCTGCTCTCCAGTCCTGAAATCAAACACCATGATGCTACCCAAGTCATCCCAATGGGGACCATTTGGGTATAAATGGTTGGTTTGGTTGCTCCTTGTCCAGTCCCTTATTGCAAGTATATCTTTTGGAACCAGAGCAGGTTCTGGTTCACCTCCCCCAATTACCTGGACAAGTTGTGGCGCCAAGTGGTACCAGGCATATGATACACTGTCACTCCATTGTCACAGAATCCCCCCATCACAGAGGAACCACAGATCATGGGGGCCAGTCCACCCACTCCTTCCTTATTTCATCCCTTGGCTTCTGTTTTCCTTCTAAGCTATCTAGGAGCTTACTTTATGTTGGGACAGTTCAATCCCCTTTTGGGTCAATACTTTCTTATTAGAGAATTGTTCCATATGGGGATGGTCTCCATTTCAATTGGTTCTCTAATCACAGGGTTGAATCCATCCGCTGCCATACACCTTTTGGGTGGTATGTTGCCAAGCAGATGGGTTCCTGAAACTTGGGGTGACAACCATGTTTCCTATTGCATGCGTGCTTTGATGTGAAACCAACCAATTGGATAATAGTGTGTAAATATCAGAAAATGTACAATCACCACATCAAATAAAATCAGCCAATTAATGGTAATAAACAGTAATTTATTAACCCATTACATCAGTATTATCTCACAAAACTGACTGAAAAGTTTACAGAATTATTACCAATAGGTAAATATACAGGCTGTAAAATGCACTATGTATCAATATTTTTACTGAGTGTTAATGTCTCTCTAATATAAACACAGTCCTTTTAAATAAATTACAATGAAAAAAGCCTTGTTTACAATGGATTTTATTAAAAAAATGCATTGAGATATGTACATAACATCAAAATATCAAGATTTGATGTCTAATTGCAATGTTCTAATGCAATATTTATATTTATGGTCTTCAATTTTTTACAGTAGTTTTAAAAGCTATGGCAACAACCAAAAATGCATCAGATTTAAACAAAATGATTTCAGTTTCAAACAAAATCCAAGTTGCGCAAGATTCAGGATTCAATTAATTTATAAAATTTCAGTTAATAAATGGACTGCCAAACAAAAAAAACAAAATTTCATTATCCCATTATACAAAATTATATCAAACGTCAAGTGGTGTAGTTCAAACCACAAACAAAATGAACTGATGCAACAAGTAAAATGGATGGATGCTGTCCCAGAGTATATTATAATCCAATCAGGATTCATATGAGACCTTAACAGAAGAACTAAAATGAAACAAAACTTGAGCAATCTAGAAGCGAGATTACACAAGCACAAAACAAAAGGAACTTGCACAAGATGTGTAGTATGAGCAGCCTAAAATAGAAAAATAACAGTTTAACAGATAATCATCAGCTATTCAATTTAGGAACATAGGCAGTTTATCTATTTTCAATGCTCCAGATTTGTATGAAAAGATTTTGAGAACCTTCCAAATATGGACTCAAGATTACAATAAAAATAAATCATTAAATTTTAAAATTTCTACTTTTAATGATTTTATCCTAGGTTTTTTACAATGGTTTTTACAAGCAATATATTTGATGGCAACAGCAGCAGCCAAGCCAGCTTCAATGGAAGCAAGTCTCAGAATGTGGAGGCACCTGTTTACACCCAAGCCTTTGAGGCGGGTAACAAGGAAGCTGACCTGTATCTGATCACCGACCCCTATGGCTTTGACTTGTTTGAGAGTCATGTAGTGTCTAGCTCTGCCCCTGCTCCTGTACCCATCCCTGAACAAGCTGCCCACCAACCAACCAATCAGGATGACAACCTTGATTTGGAACAACTTCCTGCCACTAACCAACCTGCACCCCTACAGCCATTCAGGCTTCAGCTCCCCTGGCCCAGCGCCCCAAGCAACAAATCATCACTGCTCAAATTCTTCAGGAAATTGTGGCACTGAACCTGCAGGGTCTGTCCTGGGAACAGATTGCCGCCCAGTTGCAATTTACCCAAGCTACTGTCATGCGAAAATTCAATAACCTGATGAACAGGGGGAATCTGATCAGGACAGCCAAGAAGCCCAAGAAGGCCCCCAAGTCACAAATATCTGAGGCATACCCAATCATGCTTGACCTCCTTCAGCAGGATCTCAAGCTTCCATTGACCCAGGTCTGGAAGCAGCTTGCACACCATAACATATGGGTGTCTGAGCTCATGGTGCAGCTCTGGATGAAGTTTTGGTTCAAAAAAATGGTGCAGCTCTGGATGTATGGGAAGGTGGCTTTCATACAGGTTCTTACCAATTTTGCCGGCAAGAAATGGGATGGCGCTGAGGATTTCCCTATGACATCACCATTGAATCAACCCTGGCCTGATGCCTGACTAGTCTAACCAATGATGTCATGTTCATCTCCTACTACAAGCTATCAATAGCTTTTGAGGATTTTGGCAAACAAGGAAAAGCTGCTGCCAAGAATAGAAGGAAGAAGGTCAAGAAGGGGATGTTCATTGGTGCATTTCTGGCTGTTTCAGCCAAGGGTTTTGTCTACATTCAGAAAAACCCAGATTTCATGATGGCTACTCATACAGCCACATCCTCAGTGGATTACTTGACTCCTGGGATGGCTCAAATTCCAAGTACCAGGTTTTCTTGAGCCACCAGATGGAGGGTAGCTCCACTGCCCTTGAGGCCATCCAGGGACGCGGGCACCAGGCCTCAATCTACCCCGCCGGCCATGCAGATGTCCATCTGGCTGATGTTGTTTTCTTCAACATGGGATCCACATTACAGGAGCGCCACCCTCAGGCTTTAAACAACCTCTATCTTGGGGTCCTTGATCACAATTTTCTCTTTGGCTGCCAGATGGTGGCTGACTTGTCTGCACAAATGGTTTTCCATGTGAACATGGGCAACCAATCACGTAAGAATAAGCACCTTCCACCTTGGGCCACTGTCACCTACCAGCATATCCAGTCAATGACTAATGAGGAATACAACAAGCGTTATATGGCAGCCATCACGCAAAATCCTCCTGCTCCACCCCCTCCACCAACACCGCTAACCTGCAAGCCCAACATACTCAATCCCAGACCCCCCAGGCCAGCACTGCCTCTACATCTTCCTTCTTGCGTTATTCTGCCTCCTAGGCATTAATCTCCCTGACCCAATAAACCCCTGTCATTAAACATTCTTTATTTATATTATCTTTATTTTGAATTTCAATTGTTTATGTTCTCGTTGTTTATAGTTGGTTTTATTCTTTATGTTCAGTGTATTTATATAAAATCATATATTTACTATGTTGTGTATCTAGATCCAGAACACAGTTATTTTTAGCACATAAACATAGCCCCTTGTGAAAATATTAATAACAATTTTATGATCAGCTAAATTTGAATTAGAAAATTATAGTGTCAACTGTTTTTAGATAAAGTTGTTACTGATCCAAATTCAAAACCTTAATGATAAACTTTAAGCCAATCAGGAGCCAAGTGATAAAGTAATTGTTGTGACATAAAGGGTCATTCAATAATTCTTTGATGCATGTGCGCTAATTAATATGATTGGCTGGATGTTTTACCATTGTACGCCATTGCCGCTGTGGCAAGTTGCTGATGGACTAGTGCTAATCCAGTAGCTGATTGGGCACTAGTCCATCAACAACTTGCCACAGTGGCAATGGCGTAGAATGGCAAAACATCCAGCCAATCATATTAATTAGCGCACATGCACTAAAGAATTATTGAATGACCCTTTATGTCACAACAATTACTTTATCACTTGGCTCCTGATTGGCTTAAAGTTTATCATTAAGGTTTTGAATTTGGATCAGTAACAACTTTATCTAAAAACAGTTGACACTATAATTTTCTAATTCAAATTTAGCTGATCATAAAATTGTTGTTAACATTTTCACAAGGGGCTGTGCAAAGCGCCAAAAATAATGTGGTAATCAAGGAAACAATGCCAACACAAAGCAAATGACACATATTGAGATGAGCGTAAAGCTATATAAAATGGGTAAAAAGATGGGATAATGTAGTGGATGGGAAAAAAGGAATAAACAAAGAGGCAACAGTATCAAAATAATACAGAATTTATTGGGGCAAAAGCTAAAAAACATATTGAAAAGGTTAGTAAAAAAATCAAATGAGAGAACTCAAAAAACTACTCAAAGATCTCAACTTGGTGATTGCCAAAATCAAGGACATCAACTGCAAGGTCAAAGCCAAGGTTAAGTCTGCCGCCCTCACCGGGGAAAAATTGACAAGATGTCCGCAAAGGCACTAATGTCAAAAATGCCAGACACCCCAGAGAAGACCATCAAGTGTCTCCTCAATATCCAGAAGACAGTGGTGGAGGGTCTGCAATTTAAGGCATATAATCTTTCTGTGCCGTCCGTCTGGGTTGATGACCTGGAGATGTATGAACATCCCAAACCCACCTAGTGTGCCAGGGCAGAGGATACTGAATTGCCAGCGCAATTGATTGCGCCAAGAATGATAAAGCCAGACGAGGCTGTGGGCAAGGAAGAAACACAAGAAGGTAGCCTAAAAAACAAAATTAATAAATTTTCAAAAGCCTTTCCTTTTTTCTTAGAAAATGTAGACAGCAAACTCCGCCAAGTCCCGGTCCCCTTTGTCCCGACACCTTTTATGCAAATTATGCCACTCATGTGGCCAAGCAATTGTATCTGTCCTCACCTGTTGTGCTGGAGCTGGAGGACTGTATCCATGGGTCCTTTCTGATGTTGCAGGAGGCCTTGGCAGAACTTACGCATGTCAAGGGGGCATCCAAGTGGTCAGTTACTGCCTATAAGGATGCCCAACTGGTCTGCCTGGACCTGGTTAACCTCAGTGGAGTTTACTGTGTAAACTCCATTGAGCTTGTTTGGGACGTCCTGGCAACGCTCCCATTCAAGAATGTACTGGAGATGGGCCAGGCTCATGAGGCTGCTTGCTTCTGCTTCCTGTTGGAACACACCCTGTCTTACCTATTAGAGAACTTTGGGTGTGTGGTGGGCTAATTGGCTGTTGCAGACGCAACAGCCATCAAGAAGACAAAAATTCTCCTTGCCAACTTTGGGTTGGCCTGGAGTGCCAACAAGATGGGGGTCCCTGCAGCCATGGAGCTGATCTTTGCAAAGACCAGGCACAGCAAGCAGATCAGTGCAGTCTATAAAAAATTGTGTGAGTTCAAGGAAGCCTTTTCTGGGCAAAGGCTTCATCTGGTTTTTTACCTGGGGTTCCTATTCTACTTTGGGATGGGCGCGTCTGTAGAGAACCTGGACAGGGTCCTTCTGGGAATTGACAAGGCCCAGCTTGCACTCAACGGGAAAAAGGTCCCCCCTGGATATGACTCAGTGGACCATGTAATCCAAGACGCCCTGGTCCTGGCAGGGATTTACGGGTTTGCAGCCCGCCCAAAAAGCTGCTTCTCAGTTTGCACCTTACCCTACTCCCCTTCACCAGCAGGAGGAAGTTTTTAATAAGGGTGTATCCACCATCCACAGTGTGGCGGTGGAGGTTGTGCGCCGCCTCCATTGCGGGGTGGGTACATACCAAAGAACCCACTACAGGCGCACATAATAAAAATATGATTCCAATAAATTTTATTACAATTTATATTATTTTTATTATAATAAATTTTTATAATTTTTTTTCAGCAAACCAGTTTTGCAAAATATATCACAGAAACAGTTTTCATAAAAGCATAAAATTATATGTTAATAAAATAAATTCTAACTTGTACATTTTATGTTTAATTTTTTAAAACTATTTTTATATTTATTTGAAAAAAGTGATATAAATATATTTGCATAATCCAGTATCAAGCAGTTGGGATTACCTCAGATGGCATAATAAAATAATATATAATAAAATAAATAAATCACTTACATCTATTGATGGATCTTCTGAATGTGATTGCGGGCGTGGAAACATCTAAATATAAAATGATAATTAATAAATCTTGAATAGTAAATAAGAGAATTTAAAACAATGGACACACTAAGCCTATAATTTATTGGCTGTTTGGCTAGGCACATGGGGATGAAAAAATCAAAGTGGCCATAGAATTTGGCCACGGTCTCAGCTGGGAGAGTGTGGATCCCAGCCTGCAGCAAATTAAAGAGGTCCTTGGTCCCAGTTGGGGTTCCTCGCTTGACAACTCACTTGAGTCACCCAAAGACTTTCTTGATGGGATTTAGGAAGGGCAAATAGGCCAGGAGGAAGAGAAGGCGTAAATCTGCACTGGCCATTAGCTGAGGGCCCACTGTAATGCTTGTGTCAATTGATGAAAATTCTTCACGAATGTCAGCCACTTTGTGGAGACCAATGTTGTCCAACACAATGACATTGGTGAAGCCAGGGCTTGTGCGCCTCAGGTGCTCCTGGACCAATTGGAGAAATGATAGAAAGGTCCTACTGTTATTCAAACCCAATATCATTTGGTAGAGCTTGACCCCCTTTGGACTAAGGAGAGCCACCATCAAGTAGGCTGTGGCGCAGACTGCAGCACACTGAGCCATCCTGTCATTGGAGCCTTTGGGTACATACCCATTGCACATTGACAAGGCAAATGCCAATTTGTCAATATAATAAAATTTGACTGTCCCCTTGGCTTTGAGGGCAGTGTACGCCTCTGCTTAGTTTTTCTGGACGTCAATACTGGCTGGGCTGTTTCTGTTGTAGGGGGATACCCCAAGCTTTTTCCAAGAAAATTGCATTCCCTTCACCAGATGGTAGTAAAAGGAAATTGAGGCCTCAATCCCAAAAGTAGATTTAACCATGGCCTGTATATTTGCCAGTTCAAGATGGCAGTCCTGGGTGATCCACTGGCGGATTGCCCATTTGTGCTCCTTGGTGAGCATGGTAGAAACACACAAGGAATTCTCCGCAGCAAGGACACAACCAGTATTAATGAATTTTTGAAAGGTCTTGCTGGCGTACTTGGGATTCACTCCAACAAGGGCTGCGGCCGCCTTTTAATCACCCAAATCCTGCATTAGCTTAAGCAGGATGATGTGTTTGATGTCAGGGATGCGCTTCTGGGCAGGCTTTTTAGCGGTGGGGATTGAGTTGTTGGCATTGGGCACAACACAGGGCATAGGTACCTTGGTATAGAAGGCTGCAATCTTTTTTAACACCAGCTGTCCCTCATTGGTTTGATAGAACTTGGGCTTCTCATCCTCCTCCTGATTGCCATCACTGATGTAGGGCTTATAGCTAGTATCAAGTACAGGCTTCACCTTCTCCAGCATGGCTGACGGGACCAACTCTTGCCGGTACACAACGTCAAACACATACAAAGTAAGTTCTACCTCCTTGTCTCTAACTTTTTTTGTAGTGGTGACTTTGGTGGGCTTCCGGGTCAGCTTTGGGACCTGAGGGTTTATTCTCTGCACCCTAGCAGCATGTGCTCTTTGAACCAGCTGTGTCAGTGCAGCATCACTATGGAACTCTCCTCTCCCGTCTCCTCCTTGAGTAGGTATTTGGGTTGCACTAACTCTATTCTCTGACCCGCGGGGGCAACTGCAACTGCAGCACACAACAGGTGTATTGGTACTCTGCTGTTGTGTTCCTTCCATTTTAAAATTTAATAAAATATTAAATAAATTTCAATTAAGTTACTCACTAATTTTAATTTTTGCTTTTATCTGAACATGGATATTTAATTAAAGTTTTTCCCACCCAATATCCCAATTATAGATTTTTTATTTCTTAATTAGTTGTTTTTGGTTTTACAACGCCCATTTTAGGATACTCAAAAAATCCACCCATTTTCCTAGATTCTACTGCCAAATTCAAACACCCAACACAATATTTTTAAATATTATGTTTCAGATCTTGTGTCTTATTTTGGATACCTTGGTATCATTCATGATTAAAATCCATTGCACACATTGCGTGAGTGATTTTGTTTATGTAGTGAGTTGCTATTGTGTTTTGTTTTTGGTTTGAGTTTTGACTCACCTTGATTGGGTGTATTTTGTCATCAATTCACATAGTAAACAATTGTACACCAAAAGTCAACTCACACCATTTTGTTTGTTAATCAATGTATTTTGGATTGTATTTTGAATGGTTTTGCTTTGTTTGTGAGCCTTTTGTTGCTGTGTTGACTCATTTTGCCCATTAACGCCAATAAATCCTGTTAACAGAGTGTATATTTTAACCTGAGAGTTGGATTTTGTTTAAATCTGAAATTATTTTTTTCAGATCTGAGGTATTTTTGGTTGTTTCCATAGCTTTTAAAACTACTGTAATGATGATGAAAAATATTCATGTGTTGAAGGTAGTACTATAAAAACCAGTTTTTTAATGGAATTCAAACAAAATGTCAAATATCTACACACTTATCAACAAATTAGAGTCAGCCCTCCAAAAAGTTGTCAAGCTTGAATACAACATAAGGGAAATTGTAGTAAATCAACTGGGAAATGAGGGAAGGGCCTTGGTCCAGCAAAAGGAAACCACAAAAATAGCCTGGGAACAATAGTCAATGAAGAACACAAGGAAAAAAATTTAAATCTTCAAAAGGAAATACTCAAGCAGTTAGATTTCAAAAGTGAAAGCTACAACTCATGGGAATTTGCAAAAACCAATAGAAAGAATACTCAAAAAATCAAAAATTAATTGAAGGAAATTAAAGCTCAAAGGAAATAAACACAAATGAAGAGGAGACTGACCAAATGGAAACAGAGGGGAAATAACACAAGCAAGAAACAGGAGCGCTTCAAGAAATATTGAAAATTTATCAAATGGAAATCAAGAGGAATCACAAGTGGCAAGAAAGATAAGGGAAATTAAGCCCAGAAAACTAAATGAAGAGCAACCAACACTCATGAAGTTTGCTGAAGGGGTGCCTGTGGCTGAGGGGGCCGCAGGGGAAACAATTAGTAAGTCTTTTTTGTTTTACTTATATTTACTTTAGTTATCACTAGGAATGGGGACAAGGTTGCAGAAGTGGCGGCTTTTACGCTGAGTTGGTTCTATGGGGGTTACCAAGCACTTTTAGCCCCTGTAAAACAAAAAATAATAAGAAAAAAATAAAATAATTCAACTGAATATGAATGATTTTGAAAATATCAAAGCTAAAACTAAGGAATATTTACCACCTACAAAGTGCTTGCCGTGGATTAGGGAGGATACAAAATAGGAGCAAATATCAACTTCAAAGAGATGAATGCAATTTGTGGGGATGTCAAAATAAACTTTGATGAATACATCTATGAAAGTATTCAACAATTCCCATTTGCAAACAACAATGAGTATGAAAAAAACCTAATAAAAACAGACTTTCAAATAGGAACTGAATATCTAAAAACTGAAATTTTTAAATGAAGTATTCAAGGCATTGTCAAATAAAGTTGGGGACGCAGTCCTTGTGAACACATTTAAACCTTTATTTATTTTGTTTTTTGAGGCATGGGGGGCAGATACAAGTTGGGTACCCCCTGGAACCATCTTCAAATTCAGCTAAATATCCTACATTGTCACAAGTGACAAACTCTTATCAACTATGCTTATTAAAAAGCCTCAACTACAGGACTCAAACCCTGGCACCCTGCGGGCTGGCAGCCCGCAGTTTTTTGGGCTCAAACCAGAGCAGGATTTGACTTTGGAAAATCCTTTGAAGCTTGATGAATTGAATTCACCTACATTTATATTTCCCATGCTAAAGGTTCCTGTTAACTCGACCAATCAGCAGGTGGGTCCAGCCACAGATCCTGAAATAACTCAAACCCACGCGGAAGGGGAAACAGAGAACCTTCCCATAGAACGCGGGCCACCCAGAGACAACCAATCCCACAACCTGACTAGGGAATTCAAGCATTCTCAGTTCAAGCCAGCCAATGGAATAACCCCTGTAATTGATGCCACCAAAGACTGGGAAGACCTGGTAAACGGTAAAAAACGGGCCAAGGGAATTTGTGAAAGTTTTATCATGACAGATGGGCATACTTATACCCTGGGCCGCCAGGAAGATGCCCATTGCCATTCTTGCAATAAAGTGACATGAACCTTTGTTTCAACCAGATCATACCATACTTGCTATTAGTCTACTTCATTTACAGCCCACATCTTGCGGTTCTGTACCCCACACTTACCTACCCCAAGAAACTGTGGACCAGCTGCCTGACCTTTACTGTCCACCTGGAGCTCCCTTTGGCCTAGTACATTTCACCGAGTACCCACCCAACCTGGCGTATTCAGAGTTTACTCTGGAGGAAATCCTTATCCACAACCCTGAAGCTAGAACTAGAGAGACAGAAACCATTTACAGAGAAGGCACCAAAATAACCATACCTCCTCTGCTATTCCAAGACAAGTATAATTTCCTGCCCGCATATTTGGTTCCAATGACACTGCCCCTCACCCTGCGGCCCGACCGCCCGCAAGAATCTGTTGCCACTAATGAATCCACTTCTACCCAGATATTTGGGGTGATTTATATCACCCTCACGGGATTGATTGATTCTATGGTGCCTGTAAGCGGACCTTGGGCAGTCCTTGGAAAATTGTTATCTTATATTGTAAAGTTAGCCCCAATCTTGTGGTGGGCTCTCCCTGCTGGGCCTGTGGGCTGTCCACCTGTGAGTTCTCAGGAACTCCCCACTGGTTGGATCCCTGACATACATCAACAGATTAGTTCAAGTTTTCAAAAGATTATGCATGTTCTCTGAAAAACATACCTTACAAAGGATTCACATTGCAGTATAACTAGGAATCCTTCTACATTGTATATTAAAAACTAACATCAAAAAGTTGGAGGATGTACCAATTCAACTCAATATATGCCAATTATCACTGGAACACCAGAAGACACTGCGGGGGTATTGGACAGTCAAGCAAGTCCTGTACAACTCCTTTGCATTGCCATCATTGTATGGGTACTACATGCCTCCTGAAAAGAACCTATTAATTGATTTGCTTATCCACCTCCCTTTTATTAAACGTTCAACAACCACCGGGGTACAGGGCGCCACCCCTCTAGCAATTAGCGCCAGAGTTGCTCACCATGTACAGAAGAGTATGTGGATCCAATTAGATGCTCTAGCTGAAAATTTAATTTCAGGGTATAGTTCCCTGGAATAATTGCATTACATTTGCAATTTGCATCTTCTTAATAAATAATCTTTCCTTGCAAAATAACTTTTTTAATTTTTTATTGTAAATATTAAAATTTTAATATTAAATATTTCAATATTAAAATAAAAATATTTAAATTTCAACAATAAAATAGAAATATTTAAATTTCAATAATAAAATAGAAATATTTAAACTTTTATATAAATTTTAATATTTTAAAAAAATATTTAAATTTTAATATTTAAACTTTAATAGTCAAATTTTAAGATTTATAATTATAATTTTAATATTAAAATTAAATTATTAAATTATAATAGTTATATATCTAATTATATTATAAGACATTAGTTATAGTTACAAACATGTCAAATAATAAAAAAATAATTAAAAATGTTTTTATTTAAAGGCTCATTGAGTATGGGTTCTTTTATTACGTAGATAAGCAATGAGAACTGAATTTATCTGAATCATGCGGCCCTCTTGACCTATATTCTAAACAAGTGATTGTTTAGAACTTGAATTACCTTTCCCTTGTAATATGATTTGATAAATTTATTTGATATGCTCGACCCGTGTCATAAGTACTAATTAGTAAGAGATACATGAAAATCATTGGTTTCCGTGTCATATGGCTATAGTGGCACTGAAATAATAAGGATTAGATGATGACCTGCAAGGTCCAATTTGTGGCTTGAAAAAGCCAAAGTACCAATACAGATTCACAATTTTTTAAATGAAATTAATCTATTTCTATCATTTTTTAATTTATTTGTCAGCGCAACAGTCAATATAATTTCAGTCATTATAATAATAATATCTGTCCTTATACCTAGTATATTTCAACTTTACTTACCTTTTCTACATATTCTTATATATCTATAATACAATTCATTGTTATGTCATTATATAAATAATAATTTTTGAGTCCTAATAAAAACAAAATAAATAAAAATAAAAACAAATAAAACCCAGAGCGCCCATTTATCTGATTGGCTCAGAGGCCAGGGCTTTGGGGAGGAAGGATTCTGAGTACTTATAGAAAGCTGCCACCCCATTGGGTGGCATTGCAAATTGACTGACCTCAAGGATGTTAAAGAGATCCTTGGTGTCCTGAGGGAGGCCTTTCTTCACCTTATTTTTGATCCAACCAAACACATCCTCAATTGGATTCAGGAATGGGGAATATGGCAGGAGGAAAAGAAGTCTCATTGGACAATTGGTAAGCCAGTGGCGGGAGGTGTGGCTGTTTTTGTCAATGTGGGAACTTGGACACAACCAGATCCACTTTGTGGAGCCCGACATTATCCAACACAACAATGTTGTTTGTACTGCGGTAATTAATCTGGAGATACTCATTGACAGTTTGGAGAAAATCAGGAAATGTCCCGCTGTTATGGGAACCCTTGATCATTTGGTATTGGTCCAACCCGTGAGGACCAAGAAGCGCTACCATTGAATAGGTCTGGGAACAGGCAGCTGCACAATAGGCTACGCCGTCCTTGGACCCCTTCTTGACCTACCCATGCCTAGACCTGAGTGAGGAGGAAAACAACAATTTGTTGATATAGAAGAACTGTATTTTGCTAGTATCCTTAAGGGCCAGATAAGTCTCAGCATAAATGTGTTGATCATTGATTGTTTTCTCACTGTTCCTATTGTACAGAGAAACTCTGAGAACCTTCCAGGAAAAGCCCAAATCAAACATGGCCTTGTAAACAAGGGTTTTTGAAACCAAAGACCCAAACTCTGTGGCAAGCATTGATTGTACAGCAAGTGAGTCCAGGTGGTAATTCTTGGTAACCCACTGCTTGATTGCATCAATATGAACAGGCTGAAGGAGTTTGTGCTGCTGCTTAGCCTTGGTGAATTTGGAAATTTCCCGGTGTTGCTATATTTGGTGTTGATGTTGCCAATGTATCTGGCCGTGACATCAAATTGGGACGCAATATCCCAAACTGATATTTCCCCATTCAATCAGTTGAAGAGAGCTTCATGCTCATTATCTGTCAACCAACGCCAGCCCTTGGCAGGTACCACAGCATCCTGGCAGGCAGGCTCAACACAGGGGATGAGGACCTTTGTGTAGAAGGTGGAACACAAATGCTTGTGGTGGGGCTGTCAATAGTTGAATACATAGTAGACGCAGATGGCTCAACAGTGATGTCCAATGGCTCATATGAGGTATCAAAGACGTGGGGGCAGGAAGTGGCAACTCTTGGATCAAGAGTGCGGGGCCGGGTGACAACTGGGTACACGGTGGAGGTGTAAGTAACCTCAGTGTTCCTGGTGACCCTAGTGTAGGAGACTTTGGTTGCAGGCCTTGAGAGCGGCTTCTGTCTTGGATTCAGGCTGGTCAATTGAGCTTGGGACGCGTGTCAGGGCCCAAGGGCTCCCAACTCTGATCCATTTAAACTATAGTCTAAGAGAAGTCCTTTATTTATTATTCAGACCAAGAATGATCACAATGGGTAAAAGAGGAACTAGGTTCTTTTTATACCATTTACATTGGTATTTGATATTCTTCTGGATTCTTCCTGAAGGTCCTTGTCTCTCTATTTGGAGGGTCATGCTAAAAGTTTGAATCATCAGCTGACTAATTCTATTCATATTCTTTTTGCCAGATTTGAACTTTGCGGTTTGCCTCAATTGGTCATCAAAAAATACTTTGGATGGATTTTCCTTATCTGGGGCTTTTATTTGAGTATAAGAACGTCCAAAACTGATTGCTGGAAGCTGAGATATGGTTGGATTTGCCCGCTTACTAATTGTTGCTTGTCTTGATTTAAAATCCAATCTCACAACCATTTTGGGACATGCTGACAGGGTTTTTGAACTCGGCTCTTTAAATTGCCATAACTTTTGATCTAGGGTACCTAGGGAGATCATCAAGGTAGCTTTCTGAAAGCAAGAAGTAGCTTTATAGATCCAAGCTTTTAAAACGTGGCTTTCTAAAGCTACTATGTCATGGCGGGCTATGACACTATCCCCTTCCAATGGTGGCCTTTGTGCTAATAAGGTCAGCAAAAACCCATACATTCCATAGTCTTTATTCATACTTAACGCTAATTAGATACCAGGGCAAAGTAGAATTCTTTATTTAACTTAGACTTTCCTCTATATTTCTGGTCTATATTATTGTTGTTCTCTTGAATGATATATGTGACTACAGGTTTAAGGTTTTTTGGGCAGGTCTCAGTTACAGTATCTTCTTGGGTTCCTAGGGTTAAAGTTTCAATGAAGTCAGTAGTCTTATTCTTCTGCCAATCTTCTAGTTTGCTCTTTAGGTATGGGAATCTGGCAATGTAAATTTCAGTTGTGATTGCTTCTCTTGTCCATAGCTTTCTTGTGAATAGAACATCAGTTAACTTCTTAGAGGTCTCAGAAATTTTGGTCTTCCAGTCTGAATTGATCATGGCATTCAGGCTTAGGTTGTTGGTTGGAGTTTCATCAATCAACATATTAGTGTAAGGAAAATCAAAGAGAATCTTAGGTGAGCTGGATATTGGCTCTTGTTTGATTCTGATGGGTTTTTTATCTATCAGTCTGTAGGTATCAAGAGGCTCAGTCTTTTCACAATAAACATACATTGTTTCTTGCTGTAGAACGTCATCATGTATCTGCATTCTAGAAGCATCTAGGTCTTTAAAAAGGTAGTCATCATTAAGATCCTTGATCTCTTTGATCTTAGTTCATTTCTTGTATTTGTCCTGTGATAAGAGGTTGGGTGCATCTGGCAGCCAAACTCCATCCCCTCAAAGAAGAACCTCCTCCTTCAATCATCTGGTTGACAGAACAAAATATCTGAAAAAAATCTTGTGCAATTTCTCAGTAAATTTTCTCTTCTAAGTGGTATTTTTCTGGGTGGTTTCAACTTGGCAATGAATTCTTTAACTTCAATTGTACTTGTTGTACTAGCAGATTGACTTTCCAGTACTTCTTGGCTGGTTTCAGTCTTTAACCTTGTCTTTCTTTTACAAATTTCCCTAAACTTATCTTTGCAGTAAGCTGCAAATAAAAACAATACCATACAAGTTGCCCCTATAATGATATTTTTATAGGGGCCCAGGTTACTTAGCTTCATGTCGCACATTTCTTCTCTTCTAATGCTTCTTGGTAGCTCTCTCTTATTTTCTTTGGACTCATCATCTTTTTCAATCTTAATTAACTTCTTGAGCTCTTCATCTTTTTCAGTATTAGCATGGTTGTTTGTCTGGTTTGGTTCTCCAGACTTTGACAACTTATTGGAATCATCCACTTTTTCATCATTAGAAAGAATGCTTATCTGGTCTATTTCTACAGGCTTAGACATTTTGTTGTAGCTTGGGCTTTCATAATAGGTAAGTGGTGTGTATAAGAAGTATTCAGAATTTTCTTTTGAACATTCCTTTTTTAAATCTTCTAAGGCATAATGATGGGAACAGCTTTGATCCCACTCCTTTCCTTGGGCTAATCTCTCCTTGCGTGATATGATAGAGCAATTCAAAGGTTCTTTTGACATCTATTAGTGACTTTTCTTCTTTAAACCTGGTACTTGGTTTGGGTGTGGGCAAGGATTTTCTTCTTTTAAAGCAACTCTGGAGGTCACTCTTGACATAGTTGTTAGGTGGATGACATCTCTATGCAGCACATCTTGAGAGAAATTGAGAGTTTTCCAGTGATGCATTGAATCTTCTTATAAGGCAGTGTGTCAATTATTGTACCTAAGCAAGGATTAAAGGTATCTACTAAATTGGACGTAGTATTGGGCTTCAGGGTTTCTGTGTTGGATATTTTCTCAGCTATTAGTTGACCCTGTAGATAGAACTCTAATCCTGATTGGCTGGAGGCAAGAGAATTTCCAATATTATCATGCAGAGTATCAACATTAGGAGAAGCATCATATTAGATAGAGGCTTTAAGGTAGGTGATCATAATGTCAGGGCCCAAGGGCTCCCAACTCTGATCCATTTAAACTATAGTCTAAGAGAAGTCCTTTATTTATTATTCAGACCAAGAATAATCACAATGGGGAAAAGGGGAACTAGGTTCTTTTCATACCATTTACACTGGTCTTTGATATTCTTCCAGATTCTTCCAGAAAGTCCTTGTCTCTCTATCTGGAGGGTCATGCTAAAAGTTTGAAACATCAGCTGACTAATTCTAGTCATATTCTTTTGGCCAGATTTGAACTTCACAGTTTGCCTCAATTGATCATCTAAAAATACTTTGGATGGATTTTTCTCATTTGAGGCTTTCATTTGAGTGTAAGAACGTCTAAAACTAATCACTGGAAGCTGAGATATGGTTAGATTTGCCTGCTTACTAATTGTTGCTTGTCTTGATTTGAAATCCAATCTTGCAACCATTTTGGGACATGCTGACAGGGTTTTTGAACTTGGCTCTTTAAATTTCCATAACTTTTGATCTAGGGTACCTAGGGAGATCATCAAGGTAGCTTTCTGAAAGCAAGAAGTAGCTTTATAGATCCAAGCTTTTAAAACATGGCTTTCTAAAGCTACTATGCCATGGCGGGCCATGACAACGCGGGAGGTGGTTGACTGGCAATGACGCCTTGGGAGGCCTGTGTGTTGGCATGACTCCCTTCAAGTTGGGCTCTGGGTCTGTTCTTGGACCCTCTGGGACGCTCTTGTGGACAGGTTGCCCTGTAGGCTGGTGCAGGAGCTGGTTGAGAATGCAATTGATGGTCCATAAAAATAAAATAAAAATATATTTTAGATTAAATATGTATTCATTTGGATTTTTTGGTTTAGTTGTGGGTAGTTTTCTCTTATTTTAGCCTTGAATAGTAACAGAATTTCTATATCTGTGATTTGAAGTGTATAATATTGTATTCTTTCCGGGTTTGGATAATTTTAGAGTTTAATAACTTTTTATGTCTAAACATGTTATTGAGATTGAATTTTTCATTTGATTTTAGTTATGGTGGAGCTTCTTGATTTGGGTTGGTGTTTCCTAGTGTGCTTACTGTACATTAAATTTGGATTCCAGTTCCCTCAATTAATATCTGAGGTTACTAGTGGCATTCAAAAGTGATTTGAAATTTGGTTCATGGATTTGACAATCCCGCAATTCCGAAAAACATAGTAAACTTAATGAAAATGATTGATGGATTTGAATACTTCAAAACTGATTCCAGTTAATTCATTTTGTCCATTGAAAATATGCATTTCAACTTGAACTTTGCAATGTGTCTATGAGCTCCTACATTTTTAAAAATTCAAATAAATACCCAAAAAATTAATTTAATTAAAAAAGGCCATCCTGCAAAAGTGATTCAAAATTTGGACCAAGGATTTTACAATTCCGCATTTTTACGTTCAGGTTCTGAATTTACAGTAATGAATGAAGATTTAGTACCCAAAAGAATTCAAGAAGAAACAGGAATTACAAGGAAAAAGAAGAATTAAAGCAAAGATCCCAAAAGAGCACCCAATGTTGATGAAGTACACCAAATAGGTGCATGTGGCTGAAGGGACCACAGGGAAAAGAATTAGTAAGTTGTTTTATGGTTTAATAACCTTCTTCTAGTCATATTAAAATTAGTTAAGATTTCACTATAGTGACAACATACACCCCAAATGATGTTTATGGGGCTTATAAATCATTGATAGACTCATTAATTCAAAGGAGACCCAAAAAAATGAATCAAATAATTGAAATGAATATGAAGAAATTCTCAAATAAGAAAGCAATAAGAAGAGTTTATCAAGCACCAGTGAGGTGTTCAACTTGGGTGAGAAAATCATATGAAATAATAATTAATATCAATTTCAAATAACTGAATTAAATTCAAAGAAATTATAAAATGAATTTGGTGAATATATCTATGAATATGTTGAAAGATTTTTTTTAAAATATGAATTCATATGAGACAAACCTCAAAAAATTCCCTTTCAAATAGAAAATTAATTTTTAAAGCCAGCAATATTTGATGAATTTATCAAAACAATTCAAAATCAAATAGAAGATACATCACTAGTGTTGTAACTGTGCTGTTTTAGCAGAGTTACAAAAGGGAAAAATATTTGGAAACTAGATAATATTCTTTATTGAGAGATATGTATTATATAGTCATTGTGAATCATGGATAGTAGGAACATAATAGTGTTGATCACACTGTGGGATGTTGAAGGGGGTGGCTTGATTCTTGTAATGAGTCAAGCGCCAAAACAAGTTACCCACCGGGGAGGATCAGCTTCTGTTCATGTTATTGTATTTAGAAATCCAAGTTGCCTTCCTAACTTGGCTTTGGGTGACTTGATAATTAGATTGCGGGTCACAACCCCGCTTACTTGGAACCTTGCTGGCGGGTCAAGCCTGCTGTTTTAACACTAGTCAATAAAATAAAGCCTTTAAGGATATCTTTTTGTGAAGCATGGGCAGCCAACAGCAGCCAAGCCCCGGCTTGGTTGATTTTCACATTTTCAAATACCATTTATATAAATTAACTAGAAACAACATACAAAAGGGTTTGTATATTTTCAGAATTATACACATTGTAAAGAATACACATCATATTTTATCTAGAAATATTACTATATTGCATTTTAAAGACTAACATGAAGAAACTGAAATATGTACTGATACAATTTGGTTTCTGATACCTAGTTTTAGAGAAACAGAAGGCATCATGGGGCTACAAGACTGTAAAGCATGTCTTAAACAACTGTTTTGTGTTAGCTTCAATATATGAATAATTAATACATGCAGAAAAAATCCATTTATCAATTCCCTTGTACAATTGTCTTTTATAAGATGCTCTGCCACCACAAGGGTGATGAGCGTCATCCCACTAGCATTTTGTGCAAAAATAATCCATCATGTCCAGAAAAACATGTGGTCCCAGATGAAAATACTAGCAGAAAATAACATGTTGGGGTACAATCCCCTCAAATAAAGTGCTTTTGCATTTGCATATTTGCTATATTAAAATCATATACAGTAGTTTTAAAAGCTATGGTGTCAAGCAAAAATAATTCAGATTTAAACAAAAATAACTCAAATGTAAACAAAATAAAAAATAAACAAATTTATATTAATTTACAATATATTTGGATTCATTTGAATTTTGATTACATGTGATATAAATTTGGGACATTATTTTTCTTGTTATGCCTAGGCGCCAGATTGGTTATTTTATAGCTTAATCACATTATTCATATTCAAATTACTCAGAAAGAGTAAAATAAATCAATCCCAAATATTTAATTGATCTTGGGCTTGGGTGATTTTTTAAAAAATAATTCATTGATTTTATAATTGAAAATTGCAACTTATAGTACTACTGAAAATATATTAAGTGCTACTACAAACTACAAACCAAAAATAATTATGATGAGTTGCATGGGAGAGTAATAGCAGCCCCAAAGCTATAAATGCTATTACCCTATCTCTGGCTCATCATAAATATTCTTAGTTTGTTTCAGAAAAAAAAGGTTGTTGTTTTTGAAAGACTGATAACTCTATTTAAAATACACCCTCTAGTAAGCTGCCCTACTTCATGAACTTGCCCCAATACACTACTAGCATCTTCTGATATTTTTGTTTCTCTGGTATCATTGCGTGATTTCAAATGATAATTTATCTCAGAATATTCTGAGAAGCTTTCAAATGTTAAAGGTGAAGTATATAACTTCCCATCTTTTATCAAATATGAAAGATTAATGCACAGATTTTTAACTTCAAGCTCTCTTTTTATAGGCCTAAATTTCCTTTCATAAATATAAAAAAATGCTTTTTGGGAAACAATTGAACCAGTTAAAGCTGAATTGTATAATTCTTTTCTTCTTTCTTCTTTCTCACAAATATTTTTTAGATCATTAATGTTGTTAATATAAAGTAAATTTTCTTTTTCCTTTAAAAATTTTGATATTACACCAAAGTGACCATCAACAATGCTTTTTCCATGGCATTCAACAAAATGGTTATATTTTATAGAACCCTTAATATATTTAGGTGCCTCTTTAAATAAGTAATATAAAAATTCATATGATCTAAAATGATTTCCATTATCTGTCCATACTTTTATATTATTTATTTTTTTAAATCTATCTAATTTAAGAAGACTTATTAGACATTCACCTGAAAATAAAGAATCATGTGATAATATTTGAGACAAAAAATCATGATATTCATATTTAATTTTATTGTTTTCTTTAAAAACTAATGCAAACCCTAATAATGAGATTGGTTTTTTTGAATAAAAACAATTATTAGTCTCAATTGGACCACCTCCAACCTTTAAGTTTTCTTTATAATCTATAACTACAACACAAGACTCATCATCTAGTTCATTAATATCTTTTTTATATTCACAATTTTGATGAACATAAAAGACTTGGTACTGATTAATAGTCTTTAAGTCATTGTCTATAGATTCTGGTAATGGTAAGTTTTTACTTTCACATTCTTCCTTCTTTTTTTCTAGTGAATTTTTTAAATTACAAATATTGCACATATCGGTTTGTTTTTTACTTTTTATTATATTTTTAGGGATTAATTTATAGTAAGTGGAAATTGAAACTGAAATTTCATTTTTTATTTTCATATTTTCATATATTTCTTTTTTTTGTTTTAAGTAGAGAGTATTTAATTTCAGTTGGGTAATTACTCATCTCTTTTTCTATATCTTTATAAATTTTTTCAGGCACTTTTTTTGTAAACTGGCTTGTTTCAAAAGAATTTTCCAGCAATTTTTTAATTATTTTTTTAGTTATTTCTTTTTTTAATGAATAGTTATTATTTTTTTTGGCTTTTTTTGTTTAAGCTTACATTTTTATTTTTATTTATTTTTCTTGAGTATTCAAACTCACTTTTGGTTATATTAAACCCCATATCATTAAGCTCCTTTAAAGAGTAACTGGAAGTAACCAGAGATTGCAAGGCTAGGAGATGTTTTTGGGGAGAAGATTTCATGAGATCCTTTAAGTTTTCAATGAACTCATTGCCTTTTTGATTTTGAATAGTTGGCAGGAACTGAGCTTTCCCAAATTCAGTTTGAGTAAGGAAGTGCTTGATGAAATTATCAAGATCATCACCAGCAATAAAGAGGAATGCCTTTTTTAACATTGCAATTCTCTCTCTTTTTGTTGAAGCTCCCAAGGAAAAAAAGGGTAGCATGGAAGAAGTAAATTTAACTGAGGACATGGTAGTATTTTGAATCTGTAATTAGGTCAGATCTCTGATGTGTGCCTTAATGATGGAGTAGTTATGATCAGAATGTGGTCTTTGAATGGGGTCTTTTGGATTAGAAGCTTTGTGGTACTTTAGCTCTTATATACCAAGCTAAATGACACCATTCTGAAAGAAATGGTGTGATAGCTTTTATTATAGTTTGAACTTGAATTTATGTTTGCAGAAATTAATTAAATACCCAGTTTTCATGCACAAGTGATATATGTGAAGCAGCTAAGCATTATTATTACACCATATCCTCTTTGTAATCAATGCAAATCAATTAAAATGATGTATTCAGTTAATTGTAACTCTTTCGCATATTTTTAAAATGATAAAATATTAAAGAATTCCATTTAAAGAATGCTTAATTTGAGGTTCAAAGCTCACTTGAACCTTAAAATCAATCTAAACAGTGATAAAAACATCCTAACTTCAAACTATCATAAAATCCTAGAGAATTTAGCTTTTTAAATAGAATATAAAATGCAAAAATAAAGCTCTCAATCTTATCTTTAATTTCATCAAATAAAAAAACATCTGTTGTGTATTGAAAAAAGAGTATTTATCAGCTTTGAAGTGATCTACTTTATATCATTAGATATAATCATATAATAAAATCTGGATTATGCTCTTTTAAATTACTTTTGCTTTAATATTGAGCATAGTATACATATTAAATTTTTTACACCAATAGAAAGATAAGATTCTTAGCTTCATTTTGATAGTTTACAATGTGAAAAAACATTAATTTTTCATTGAGTTATTAATGTTTTAAATATAAATTGTGTAATTAGTTACTTTTTCAAAATTGAACTGTGTTATGCTGCGACTTGAGCAGCATGTGCATTAGAAAATGGCCTAATCCCTAAAATAATGACCCATTTGTTTAAATCTGAATTGTTTTTTCTTGTTGCCATAGCTTTAAAAACTATTGTAATAAAAAACTTATCTTGTAATTTCTTTTTTAATTTAAAGTAGTATATTAATATTAAAAATGATTAGATAGAATTCAAACAGTATTTGCATAAATTGAACATTAATATATTTAAAATAAAATGTTTTTAAAATTTACTTAGTCTAATTATTATTTATCAACTCTGGGGTTCAATACTATATTTTTAAGTGAAACAGAACTCAATTTAACTGATGCAAACTGTCCACTAAATTATATAATTCAAGTATCAACTTTTTTATAATTTGAATTTTTCCTTAGAATATAATTTTCTAAAAATCTTGAGCCAATCTTAACATTAATCATAGATAATAATTATTAAAAAAATATGTGAAAATAATTAGATTTCATAGCAGGTGGCTCTGATGGCACTAGTCTCAATATGGATCTGTTGATGACTCACAGGTTCAGAGTTGTGACTTTAAAAATAGCTAGCCATCATGCCAATAAATGATTCACTTTTACTTAAATAAAAATTAATATTATTTTATCTTTATGTTTTTATTTAATTTTTAACACTGTGCTTTATACAATATTGCTGCATTAAAATACAAAATAATTCTCAACTTTTAACATATTTAAATATATGGGTCATTATTTTAGGGATTAGGCCATTTTCTAATACACATGCTGCTCAAGTCGCAGCATAACACAGTTCAATTTTGAAAAAGTAACTAATTACACAATTTATATTTAAAACATTAATAACTCAATGAAAAATTAATATTTTTCCACATTGTAAACTATTAAAATGAAGCTAAGAATCCTATCTTTCTACTGGTGTAAAAAATTTAAGGTATACTATACTCAATATTAAAGCAAAAGTAATTTAAAAGAGTATAATCCAGATTTTATTATATGATTATATCTAATGATATAAAGTAGATCACTTCAAAGCTAATAAATACTCTTTTTCAATATACAGCAGATTTTTTTATTTGACAAAATTAAAGATAAGATTGAAAGCTTTATTTTCGCACTTTATTTTATTTAAAAAGCTCAATTCTTTAGGGTTTTATGATAGTTTGAAGTTAGGGTGTTTTTATCACTGTTTAGATTGATTTTAAGGTTCAAGTGAGCTTCAAACCTCAAATTAAGCATTCTTTAAATGAAATTCTTTGATATTTTATCATTTTAAAAATATGCAGAAGAGTTACAATTAACTGAATACATCATTTAATTGATTTGCATTGATTACAAAGAGGATATGATGTAATAATAATGCTTAGCTGCTTCACATATATCACTTGTGCATGAAAACTGGGTATTTAATTAATTTCTGCAAACATAAATTCAAGTTTTACTATAATAAAAGCTATCACACCATTTCTTTCAGAATGGTGTCATTTAGCTTGGTATATAAGAGCTAAAGTACCACAAAGCTTCTAATCCAAAAGACCCCATTCAAAGACCACATTCTGATCATAACTACTCCAACATTAAGGAACATTTCAGAGATCTGATCAAATTACAGATTCAAAATACTACCATGTCCTCAGTTAAATTTACTTCTTCCATGCTACCCTTTTTTTCCTTGGGAGCTTCAACAAAAAGAGAGAGAATTGCAATGTTAAAAAAGGCATTCCTCTTTATTGCTGGTGATGATCTTGATAATTTCATCAAGCACTTCCTTACTCAAACTGAATGTGGGAAAGCTCAGTTCCTGCCAACTATTCAAAATCAAAAAGGCAATGAGTTCATTGAAAACTTAAAGGATCTCATGAAATCTTCTCCCCAAAAACATCTCCTAGCCTTGCGATCTCTGGTTACTTCCAGTTACTCTTTAAATGAGCTTATTTGTATGGGGTTTAATATAACCAAAAGTGAGTTTGAATACTCAAGAAAAATAAATAGTAATAAAAATGTAAGCTTAAACAAAAAAAGCCAAAAAAATAATAACTATTTATTAAAAAAAGAAATAACTAAAAAAATAATTAAAAAATTGCTGGAAAATTCTTTTGAAACAAGCCAGTTTACAAAAAAAGTGCCTGAAAAAATTTATAAAGATATAGAAAAAGAGATGTGTAATTACTCAACTGAAATTAAATACTCTCTACTTAAAAAAAAGAAATATATGAAAATATGAAAATAAAAAATGAAATTTCAGTTTCAACTTCTACTTACTATAAATTAATCCCTAAAAATATAATAAAAAGTAAAAAACAAACCAATATGTGTAATATTTGTAATTTAAAAAATTCACTAGAAAAAAAGAAGGAAGAATGTGAAAGTAAAAACTTACCATTACCAGAATCTATAGACAATGACTTAAAGACTATTAATCAGCACCAAGACTTTTATGTTCATCAAAATTGTGAATATAAAAAAGATATTAATGAACTAGATGATGAGTCTTGTGTTGTAGTTATAGATTATAAAGAAAACTTAAAGGTTAGAGGTGGTCCAATTGAGACCAATAATTGTTTTTATTCAAAAAAACCAATCTCATTATTAGGGTTTGCATTAGTTTTTAAGGAAAACAATAAAATTAATATGAATATCATGATTTTTTGTCTCAAATATTATCACATGATTCTTTATTTTCAGATGAATGTCTAATAAGTCTTCTTAAATTAGATAGATTTAAAAAAATAAAAATTATAAAAGTATGGACAGATAATGGAAATCATTTTTGATCATATGAATTTTTATATTACTTATTTAAAGAGGCACCTAAATATATTAAGAGTTCTATAAAATATAACCGTTTTGTTGAATGCCATGGAAAAAGCATTGTTGATGGTCACTTTGGTGTAATATCAAAAACATTAAAAGAGAAAGAAAACCAGCTTTATATTAAGAATATAAATGATATTAAAAATATTTTTGAGCAAGAAGAAAAAAGAAAAAAATTATATAAATCAGCGCTATAAGGCTCAAATATTTCTCAAAAGTCATTCTTTTATATTTATGAGAGAAAAGTTAGGCCTATAAGGAAAGAGCCCAAAGTTAAAAATCTGCGCATTAATCTTTCATATTTGATGAAAGATGGGAAGTTGTATACTTCACCTTTAACATTTGAAAGTTTCTCAGAATATTCTGAGATAAATTATCATTTGAAATCACGTGATGATACCAGAGAAACAAAAATATCAGAATATGCTAGTAGTGTATTGGGGCAAGTTCATGAAGTAGGGCAGCTTACTAGAGGGTGTTTTTTAAATAGAGTTATCAGTCTTTCAAAAACAATAACCTTTTTTTCTGAAACAAACTAAGAATATTTATGATGAGCCAAAGATAGGGTAATAGCATTTATAGCTTTGGGGCTGCTATTACTCTCCCATGCAACTCATCATAATTATTTTTGGTTTGTAGTTTGTAGTAGCACTTAAGATATTTTCAGTAATACTATAAGTTGCAATTTTCACTTCTAAAATTGATGCCTTATTTTTTTTAAAAAAATCAATTAAGCCCAAGATCAATTAAAGTTTTGGAATTTGTTGATTGTATTTTAAGCTTTCTGAATAATTTGAATATGAATAATGCAATTACGTTATAAAAGGATAAATCTGGCGCCTAGGCATAACAAGAAAAATAATGACCCATATCTAACTAACATTTGAAGTCTTTGATATATATAATACATACTAAATTCAATTTGTTATAACATAAAATACTATTTTTTAAGTCCCATTAAAAACAAAATAAATAAAATGAAAACAATTATAGCCTAAAACACTATTTTATTTGATTAGCTTAGAAGCAAGAGCTTTAGGAAGGAAGGACTTGGAGTGCTTGTAAAAAGCTGTCACTATGCCAGGTGAAATTAATAATTGCCTAACTTCAAGAAGATTGAACTGATCTTCTCAATCCTGAGAGAGGTCTTTTCATCTTATTCTTAACTCATCCAACTGCTTTCTTAATTAGATTTAGAAATAAAGAATATAGCAGAAGGAAGAGAAGTCTTATTAGACAGTCAAAGAGATGATGACTGAATATGTGTTTTTTTGTTGATTGATAAAAACTTGGACACAACCAAATCCGCTTTGTTAGGCCCAAAATTATCAAGCACAAAAATGTTGGTTGTGCCACAATAATTAATCTACCCTTATTCCTTGATAATTTGAAGAAAATCAAGAGATTTCCTGCTATTGCAGAAACCTTTAATCATTTGTTATTGGTCTAAAATTGTGGGAACCAAGAAGCGCTACCATCAAATATGATTGAGACCAGATAGTTGCACAATGCGCTACACCATTCTTTAACCCCTTCTCAAGTCATCCAAGCCTAGCTCTGATTGAGAAGAAAAATAATGATTCATCTATATAGAGAAGCTGAACATTCCTGGTCTTTTTTAGGGTCAGATAGGTTTCAGCGTAAATATGACAATCCTCAATTGTCTTCTCACTATTTCTATTGTACAGAAAAAGACTTAATACTTTTCATGAGAATCCCAAATCAATCATAGTTTTGTATAAAAGTTTTTGGAAACAAAAAGACCAAACCCAATAACCAGTGTTAATTGGACAGAGAGAGAAGCCAGGTGGTAATCTTTGGCTACCCACTGTTTGATTGCATCAATGTTCACAAGCTTCAGAAGTTTTAGCTGTTGTTTGGCCTTTGGAAATCTTGCAATTTGGCCAATATCACCATATGTGGTATTGACTCTGTTAAAATATCTAATTTTGACACCAAATTAGGACACAGCATCCTGAATAGAAATTTTACTGGTTAAACAATTAAGGACAGCTTCACACTCAGTATCTGACAACTGACGCCTGTCCTTGATAGATACCACAACATTCAAGATATCTGAGTCTACACACAGGATATGAACTTTTTTGTAGAACACAGCATTATTCTTGCTCTTTATGTCACTGTTAATTGTGAAATATATCACAGATGTAGCAGGCTCTTTATTAGTGATCAATGACTCATGGAAAGTATCAAATACTCTAAAATAAACTAAAACTTTAAAATCTAGAGTGCATGCTGTGTTTTAACTAGGTAAATAGTGGAGATGTATGTAACCCCATTGTTACTAATGACCCTAATATGAGATACTTTAATGGCAGGGAGTGATAATGGCTTCTGTCTAGAATTTAAGCTATTGTTTCTGGATTATAATTTAGGAGGTGGTTGACTTGTACTGACACTTTGAAAGGTCTGTGTGTTGGCCTCAACATGTTCAATTTATGTTTTAGATCTATTTCTGGACCCTCATGGGTGTCCTCTTGGACAAGTTATTCTGCAGCCTGCTTAAAAAGATGATTTAAACTGTGATAGTATGTTCAAAAAAATTTATTTTAGATTAAATATTATTTGTATTTAGATTTTTAGTTTAGATTTTAGTTGTTGTTTTTTGTTTAGCCTTGAATAGTAAAAGAGTTTTTATATCCACAATTTGAAGCATATAATATTTTACTAGAGCTTATTTTATACAATTTTACATTTTTGTTGATTTTCATGTCTAAAAATGTTTATCAAAATTGAATTTTTAATTTGATTTTATTTTTAGTGGAGCTTCTTGATTTGGGTTAGTGTTTTCTAGATTACATATTGTGTATTCAAATTTGATTTCAAATCTCACAATTAATATTTGAGTTTACTAGTGGCATTCAAAAGTGATTTGAAATTCTGTTCTTGGATTTGACAATCCCGCAATTCCAAACAACATAGTAAACTTAATGAAAATGGTTGATAGATTTGAACGCTTTAAATCTGATTCCAGTTAATTCATTTTGTCCATTAGAAATATGCAGTTCAACTTGAAATTTGCAAAGTGTTCATGAGTTCCCGCATTTTTAAAAATCCAAATAAATACACAAAAAAATCAATTTAATTAAAAAAGGCCATCCTGCAAAAGTGATTCAAAATTCGGACCAAGGATTTAACAATCCTGCATTTTATGTTTAGGTTCTGAATTTACAGTACTAACATTTGCATATGTTTTTATAGCTTTTGCCTCAATAAACTCTATGTTATTCTGATATTATTTTCTCTCCATCTATTCTTGTTTGTTTCCCCATTTACTACAATATCTCTTCTTTTTACCCATTGTGTGTATGTTTTTTGTTTATCTCAATAGGTGTTGTTTTCTTTGTTTTTTGCATTGCTTCCATAATTTCTGTATTGTTTTAGCTCTTTACACTGTTCCTTGTGAAAATAATAGCAACAATTTGGTGATCAGCTAAATTTAAATTAGAAAATTATAAGTTTATTGTGTTTAGAGAAAGTTGTTGCTGATCTGAATTCAAAACCTTAATGATAAATTTTAATCCAATCAGGAGCCAAATGAGAAAGTGATTGTTGTTAATTTTTTATAAATGACTGCTTAAAGAGCCAAAAAACAGTATTCTGGATCTAGATACATGGCATAGTAAGCATATGATTTTATGAAAATAATTTAAACATATAGAAAACAACAAAATAAAAAAACTGAAAACTAAACAATTGAATTTCTGAATAAAACATTACAAGAAAAAATGTTTGGCAGCAAGGAGTTTAATTGAGAGAAAAAAAATGATGCATATTGGGCATAATAGCGCAAAAAAAGGTGTGAAGGTGGTGCTGGCCTGAAAGGTCTGGGCCTGGATATATGAGACTAATAGGTTGGGGTTAATGGTGGCAAGAATTAAACCAAGTAGATTAACTGTGATGGCCGACAAATTAGGCTTGTTATATTTCAAGCCTGCCATTAGATTAATTGGCTGATAAACAGCTGTGGCCTAAAATAGAAAGTTTATTGTCCCTACATGATTGGCTGCTCAAATTGATGTGAAAGACAATTTGAGCTGTTGGAAATTGCACCATTAATGCTATTTTGATATGATATTTGAATAGTGATATGTGCAAAGATTTGGTTGGTTTTGCCTTCAACTTTGGAAATTCCTTGCCTTTTTTAAATAGGTCTGTTCCAATGTCCACCCATTCTGGAATACCATACCTGCCTGCAACTGATCCTGGTATAACTTCACCCCAACGTGATCCCCTCTGCCACTCTGTCTACCTAATGAATGATTATTGTTCCTTGTCTACTATTTAAGTAGAATCAATTCTTCTAATAAAGACAAGTTTATCCACATTTGTGTTGGCTTTAATATTCTTCAAGCCTTTTCCTTTCCTTTTTTCCAAAAGGAATTTCTCTTCTTGTATTTCAGGAAATTAAAGCATGTGCCCTTAATTTTGCCCTAAAGGCTAACCCAAGGCTAGCTTCAAACCTCAAATCTTTTGTTATAAAGATTTCCTGTCATGTCCTCTAGGATGTTGTCCCCTGAAGCCAAACACAACATGGGCAAACAAGTCAGCTATCATCTGCTGACCAAAGAGAGAATTGTGTTCAAGTACACCAGGACAAAAATCATTAAAAGCCTGTGAGCAGCGCTTCTATACTGTGTCTTAAATATTGAAAAACATGACATTGGCCAGATAAATTTTTACATGGCCGGCTAAGTAAACTGGGGTCTGATGCCTGTGTTCTTGAATCAACTTTATGACAGTAAAGTTAGACTTCATCTGGTGGCTCAGAAAACCCCAATAAAAGTAATCCAAGCTCTTCTAAGAGCCCAGCAATCAACTAAAAATCTGATTATACACATAGTCATTAGTGTAATCAGGGTTTTTTAATAATAAATAAACTTTTGGCCAAAAAAGCCAGAAATGCACTAACAAAAGTTCTTTTCTTGACCTTTTTTCTTTCATTCTTGGTGATGGCTTTTTCTTGCTCACCAAACTTGCCAAAGGCAATCAATAACTTGTAGTAGAAGATAAACATGACTTTATCTGACAAACTTGTCAGGCATCAGACCAGAGTGAACTCAATGACATGATCATATGGGGAATTCTTGCTGCCTTCTCATTGGTTCCTGTTAAAGTTGATCATTACTTGAGCCAAAGCCACTTTTTCATGCATTTAAAGCTACATCATGCACTCAGAAACCTAAATGTTATTTTGAGCAAGTTGTTTCTGTACCTTGGTCAAGGAAAGCTTGTGTCTTGCTGCAGAAGTTTGAGCATGATTGGGTATGTCTTACTGATCTGAGACTCTTGAGCTTTTTTTGGCTTCTTGGCTATTTTAATCTGGTTCTCCTTATTTATCATTTATTGAATTCTTGCACAATAATAGTTAGGTAAAGTGCATTTAGTTGGAAATTTGTTTCCAGGCCAGGCCGCGCTGGTTTAGTGTCATAATTTTCTGAAAAATTTGGGCAATAATAATTTGTTGCTTGAGGCACTGAGTTACAAACGCTGTTGCTTAATTAGCTGAATGATAGTAGGTTAGATGTTGGTAGGTTCTTGGTGGGAAATTGTTCAAAACCATGGTTGTCAATCTGATTAGCTGATTAGTTGGCATCTTGTACAAGGTCAGAAAAGATGACATGAGCAGAGTCAGACACTATATGACTACTAAACAAATCAAACTCATAAATTATAAATCAGGTACAAGTCAGCTTTTTTATTGCCCGTACCAAAGATCTGAGTGTAAACAGATGCCTCTACGTTTTGAGCCTCACTTTCACAATAGCCATCTTGGATGTTGTTGGCTTGTTTGCTAATGCTGTCAAAAGTGTTGCTAGTAAAAACCATCTTAAAATAAATCTAGGAAAAATGACTAAAATTAGAAGTTTAAAATTTAATGATTTATTTTTATTGTAATCTCAAGTTCATATTTGAAAGGTTCTCAAAACTGTTTCATACAAATCAGGAGCCATGAAAATAAATAAAATGCCTCTGTTCCTAAAATTAAATAGCTGTCAATTGACTCTTAAAATGTTATTTTTCTATTTTAGGCTGCTCATATTATACATCTTGTGTGACTTTATTTTGTTTTGTGTTTGTGAAATCTTGCTTCTAGATTGCTCTAATTTTGTTTCATTTCAGTTTTTCTGTTGGTGGCCTGTATAAATCCTGATAAGATTATAATATATTTTAGAACAGCTAAATTTATCTGAATTGATATCAGATTATTTTGTTTGTAGTTTAAATTACGCTGTTTGATGTTTGATATAATTTTATATTTTGTGTTAGTAATATTTTGTTTATTGTTTGACATTTTGCCAGTTCATCAAAAATACTAAAATTATTTGATTACTAAATCTTGCCTGACTTGGGATTTGCTTAAATCTGAGTTCATCTTTATAAATCTGGAGTATTTTTGCTTGGCATCATAGCTTTTAAAACTACTGTATGAAAAGCAAAGTTTGACAACTAAAAAAATCACACCTATATAAACTTTTATATGATACACATATTATTTATCAAAAATAGCATACTATATAAAAAAATTATATATTTTTGTTAATATTATAAAGCTATATAATATTTTTTAAAATAAAGCATTATATATTTGACATTGTTTTTCTGTTTAACTCTGCTAAAATAGCACAATTACAACAAATAATATAAAAAATGCTAAAAAGTGATGATAAATTTATATAAAATAAACAATATAACTTATAAATTTATCATACAGTAGTTTTAAAAGATATGGCAACAAGCAAAATGAACTCAGATTTAAACAAAATCCAAGTCGCGCAAGATTCAGGATTTAAATAATTTAAATATTGTCGGTTAATAAATGAAATGTCAAACCAAAAACAAAATTTCACTTGCCCATTATACAAAATTATATCAAACATCAAGTGGTGTAGTTCAACCCACAAACAAAATGAACTGATGCAACAAGTGAAATGGATGGATGCTATTCTAGGGTATATTATAATCCAATCAGGATTCATATGAGACACCAACAGAAGGACCAAAATGAAACAAAATCTGAGTACTCTAGAAGCAAGATTACACAAACACAAAACAAAATGAACTCATACAAGATGCGTAGTATGAGCAACCTAAAATAGAAAAATAACAGTATAACAGCCAATCAACAGCTATCCAATTTAGGAACAGAGGCATTTTATTCATTTTTATGGCTCCAGATTTGTATGAAATGGTTTTGAGAACCTTCCAAATATAGAATGATGATTACAATAAAAATAAATCATTAATTTTTAAAATTTCTACTTTTAGTGATTTTATCCTAGGTTTTGTTTCAATATGGTTTTCAATAGCAACATCTTCAACCGCGCCAGCAGCCAAGCCAGCAGCAGTCAAGCCAGCTTCAATAGAGACAAGGCTCAGAACGTGGAGGCACCCATTTACACCCAAGCCTTTGAGGCGGGTAACAAGGAAGCTGACCTGTTACTGTCCCCCGACTCATATGGCTTTGACTTGTTTGAGAGTCACTTTGCATCTAGTGCTGCCCCCGCTCCCACACCCACCCCTGCACAAGCTGCCCACCAACCAACCAATCAGGATGGCAACCTCAATTTGGAACAACTTCCTGCCATCGCCCAACCTGCCTCTCCCTCAGCCAATCAGGCTTCAGCTCCCCCCGCCCAGCGCCCCAAGCAACAAATCATCACCGCCCAAATTCTTCAGGAAATTGTGGCACTGAACCTGCAGGGTCTGTCCTGGGAACAGATTGCCGCCCAGTTGCAATTTACCCAAGCTACTGTCATGCAAAAATTCAATAACCTGATGAACAGGGGGAATCTGATTGGGGCAGCCAAGAAGCCCAAGAAGGCCCAAGAGTCCCAGATAACTGAGGCAAACCCAATAATGCTTGACCTCCTCCAGCGGGACCCCAAGCTTCCCTTGACCCAGGTCCGGAAGCAACTTGCTCACCATGGCATTTGAGTGTCTGAGTGCATGGTGCAGCTCTGGATGTACAGAAGGTGGCTTCTGTACGGGTTATTATCAATTTTTCCAGCAACCAATGGGATGGCGCTGAGGATTCCCTGTATGATCCTGCCATTGAATTCACCCTGGTCTGTTGCTTGACTAGTCTGTTAGATGATGTCATTTTCATCTCCTACTACAAGCTATTGTTAGCTTTTGATGACTTTGGTGAGCAAGGAAGAGCCACCACTCAAAAAGGAAGGAAGAAGGTCAAGAAGGGGATGTTTATTGGTGCATTTCTGGCTGTGTCAGCCAAGGGTTTTGTCTATTATAGAACAAACCCTGATTTTGTTGATGGGTACTCATACAGCCACATCCTTGGTGGATTGCTCAACTCCTGGGATGGCTCAAATTCCAAATACCGGGTTTTCTTGAGCCACCAGATGAAGGGAAGCTCCACTGCCCTCAAGGCCATCCAGGGACGCGGGCATCAGGCCTCAGTCTACCCTGCTGGCCATGCCAACGTCTATCTGGGAGATGTTGTCTTCTTTAACATGGGATCCACACTACGGGAGTGCCGCCCTCAGGCTTTAAACAACCTCTATCTTGGGGTCCTTGATCACAATTTTCTCTTTGGTTGCCAAATGGTGGCTGACTTGTTTGCGCAAATTGTTTTCCATGTGAACATGGGCAGCCAATCACGTAAGGATAAGCACCTTCCACCTCGGGCCACTGCCACTTACCAGCCCATCCAGCCAATGACTGATGAGGAGTACAACAAGCGGTATATGGCGGCCATCACGCAAAATCCTCCTGCCTCCACCCCCACCACCAACACCCCTAACCTGCAAGCCTAACCCACCCAATCCCAGACCCCCCAGGCCAGCACTGTCTCTACGTCTTCCTTCCTGCGTTATTCTGCCTCCTAGGCATCACTCTCCCCTGCCTCAATAAACCCCCTGCCACCAAAAATTTTATATTTATATTATCTTTATTTTGAATTTCAATTGTTCATGTTCTCTTTGTTTATAGTTGGTTTTATTCTTTATGTTCAGCTTATTTCTATAAAATCATATATTTACTATGGTCTGTATCTAGATCCTGAACACAGTTATTTTTAGCACCAAACCATAGACCCTTGTGAAAACATTAACAAAGATTTGGTGATCAGCTAAATTTTAATTAGAAAATTATAGTGTTAACTATTTTTAGATAAAGTTGTTACTGATCTGAATTCAAATCCTTAATGATAAACTTTAAGCCAATCAGGAGCCAGGTGATAAAGTGATTGTTGTGACATAAAGGGTCATTCAATAATTCTTTGATGCATGTGCGCTAATTAATATGATTGGCTGGATGTTTTGCCATTGTACACCATTGCTGCTGTGGCAAGTTGTTGATGGACTAGTGCCCAATCAGCCGCTGAGTTAACACTAGTCCATCAACAACTTGCCACAGCGGCAATGGTGTACAATGGCAAAACATCCAGCCAATCATATTAATTAGCGCACATGCATCAAAGAATTATTGAATGACCCTTTATGTCACAACAATCACTTTATCACTTGGCTCCTGATTGGCTTAAAGTTTATCATTAAGGTTTTGAATTTGGATCAGTAACAACTTTATCTAAAAACAGTTAACACTATAATTTTCTAATTCAAATTCAGTTGATCACCAAGTTGTTGTTAATGTTTTCACAAAGGGCTGTGTCAAGCGCCAAAAATAATATGGTAACCAGGGAAACAATGCCACACAAAGCAAACAACACATATTGAGATGTATGTAAAACATATACAAAATGGGTAAAAAGATGGGATAATGTAGTAAATGGGAAAACAAAAAGGAATAAACAAAGAGGCAATTGTATCAAAATAATACAGAATTTATTGGGGCAAGAGCTATAAAAACATATGAAAAGGTTAGTAAAAAACCAATGAGCAAATTGGAAAAACTTCTAAAAGACCTTGACTTGGCAATTGCCAAAATCAAAGAAATTGACCGCAAGGTCAAGGAAAAAGTGAAGTCTGCTGTCCTTGAAGGGGACAAAATCAAAAAGGTGTCCGCCAAGTCACTCATGACCAAAATACCAGACACACCTGAGAAGACAATAGAGCGCCTACTCAACATTCAGAAGACAGTGGTTGAAGGCTTACAATTCAAGTCCTTTGCCCTCTCTGCGCTGTCTGTCTGGACAGATGGCCCTGAGATGTATGCACATCTCAAACCCGCCAAGAGGGCCCGCAAGGAGAACACTGAGACGCCTGCACAGCTGCTTGCGCCAAGGATGGCAAAGCCTGCCAAAGCTGCCGGCAAAGAAGAAACCCAAGAAGGTAACCTAAGAAAATAAATTTAATAAAAATTCATAAATACTTACCTTTTTTTAGAAGATGTTAATGGCAAACTCTGCCGGGTCCTGGTTCCTTTTGTTCCCCCCACCTTCTACTCAAATTTTGCCACTCATGTGGCAAAGCAGCTTTTCCTGTCCCCCATGTCTTGCAGGAGCTTGAAGATAGGGTTCATGGTGCATTCCCAATGTCCAGGGAGGCATTGGCTGGGCTAACGCATGAAGAGGGGGCATCTGAGTGGGCAGTTACTGCCTACAAGGATGCTCAACTGGTCCGCCTGGACCCGGTTAACCTCAGTGGAGTTTACTGTGTAAACTCCATTGAGCTTGTTTGGGACGTCCTGGCAACGCTCCCATTCAAGAATATACCAGAGATGGGCCGGGCCCATGCGGCTGCTTGCTTCTGCTTCCCAGTGGAGCACACCCTGTCCTACTTGCTGGAGAACTTTGGGCGTGCGGTAGAAAAACTGGCTGTTGCAGATGCAACAGCCGTGAAGAAGACTAAAATCCTCCTGGCAGACTTTGGGCTGGCCTGGAGTGCCAACAAGATTGGGGGTCCCAGAAGCTATGGATCTTACCTTCAGCAAAACTAAACACAAGAAAAAAATAAGCGCAGTATACAATAAATTATGTTAGTTTACGGAAGCCTTTGCTGGGCAAAGGCTTCACTTGGTGGTTTACCTGGGGTTCCTGTTTTACTTCGGAATGAGCGCCAGCGTGGAGGACCTGGATGGGGTCCTTCTGGGGATCAACAAGGCCCAACTTGCTCTCAACGGGAAGAAGGTCCCCCACAGATATGACTCAGTTGACCATGTTATCCAGGACGCCCTGGTCCTGGCTGGAATCTACGGGTTTGCGGCCCCGCCTGAGAAGCTGCTGCTTCACTCCCACCTCACCATCCTCCCTTTTACCAGCAGGCAAGAATATTTTAACCAGGGTGTATCCACCGTCCACGGTGTGGCGGTGGAGGTTGTGTGCCACCTCCATTGTGGGGTGGGTACATACAGCTGAACCCATTATAGGCGCTCCTAATTTATTCTCTATACCAATAAATATATTTACCCTTTAGATTATTTTTATTATAATTAATAATTTTATAAAATAATATTTTAGCAAACATTACTTAAAAAATAAATTCCAGGGAAGGTTTTAATAAAAGCATATAATATATGTCAATAAAATCTACTTCTAATTTGTATGATTTACATTTATTTTTTTTAGTTTGCTTTTTATATTTATTTGCCAAAAATGATATTGATGTGTTTGCGTAATCCATTATCAAGCGTTTGGGATACCCTTGGATGCAATAATAAAAATGATTATGAATAAATAAATTACTAACCTTCATTGATGGTGCTGCTGAATGTGATTGCAGGCTTGGAAACATCTAAATATAAAATGTTAGTTAATGAATCTTGATTAGTAAATTAGAGGATATATAAAAAAGTGGGATAAGCTAAGCCTTTAATTGATTGGCTGATTTGCAAGGCATGCAGGGATAAACAAATCAGTGTGGCCATAGAATTTGGCCACGGTCTCAGCTGGGAGGGTATGGATCCCGGCCTGCAGCAAATCAAAAAGGTCCTCTGTCCCAGTTGGGGTTCCTTGCTTGACAACTTGCTTGAGCCACCCAAAGACTTCCTCAATGGGATTTAGGAAGGGCAAATAGGCAGGGAGGAAGAGAAGGCGCATATTTGCCGTGGCCAATTGCTGGGGGCCCACTGCAATGCTTGTGTCAATTGATGGAAATTCTTCAAGAATATCCGCCACCTTGTGGAGACCAACGTTGTCCAGCACAATTACGTTGGTGAAGCCCGGGCTTGTGCGCCTCAGGTGCTCCTGGACCAATCAGAGGAATGATAGGAAGGTCCGGCTATTGTGAGATCCCAATATCATTTGGTAGAGCTTAACCCCCTTTGGACCGAGGAGAGCCACCATCAAATAGGCTGTGGCGTGGACTGCAGCACGCCAAGCCATCCCGTCATTGGAGCCTCTGGGGACATACCCATACTCATTGCGCATTGACGAGGCAAATGCTGATTTGTCAATGTAGTAAAATTTGACTGTCCCCTTGGCTTTTAGGGCAGTATACACCTCTGCGTATTTTCTCCAGGTCTCAATATTGGCTGGGCTGTTCCAATTGTATGGGGATACCCCAAGTTTTTTCCAGGAAAATTGCATTCCCTTGACCAAATGATAATAGAAGAAAATTGAGGCCTCAACCCCAAAAGCAGACTTGACCATGGCCTGTATATTTGCCAGTTCAAGATGGCAATCTTGGGTTATCCACTGGCGGATTGCCCATTTGTGCTCCTTTGTGAGCATGGTTGACACGCGCAAGGATTTCTCCGCGGCAAGGACTCGACCCGTGTTGAGGAACTTGTTGAAGGTCTTTGAGGCGTACTTGGGATCCACCCCAACAATGGCTGTGGCTGCCTTGTAATTGCCTGATTCACGCATTAGATTAAGCAGGATGATGCATTTGATGTTGGGGATGCGCTTCTGAGCGGGCTTTTTAGCGGTGGGGATTGACTCATTGGCATTGGGCAAAAGGCACAGGGCATAGGCACCTTGTTGTAGAAGGCTGCAACTTTCTTGCGCACCAGTTGTCCCTCATCAGTTTGAAAGAACTTGGGCTCCTTGTTGTCCTCCTGATTGCCATTGCTTATGTATGGCTCATAGCTAGTATCAAGTACAGGCTTCACCTTCTCCAGCATGGCTGACGGGACCAACTCTTGCCGGTACACAGCGTCAAACACATACAAAGTAAGTTCTACCTCCTTGTTTCTAACCATTTTGGTAGTGGTGACCTTGGTTGGCTTCTGGGTCAGCTTTGGGACCCAAGGGTTTATGCTCCGCACCCTAGCAGCTTGTGCTCCTTGAACCGGCTGTGTCAGTGCAGCGTCACTATGGAACTCTCCTCTTCTGCCTACCTCCTGAGTAGGCACTTGTGTTGTACTGAGTCTATTCTTTGACCCGCGGGGGCAACCACAACCGCGGCGCACAACAGGTGCATTGGTACTCTGGTGTTGTGTTCCTTCCATTTTAAAATTTAATAAAATACTAAATAAATTTTAATTAAGTTACTCCCTAATTTTAATTTTTGCTTTTATCTGAATATGGATATTTAATTAGAGGTTTTCCCACCCAATATCCCAATTATAGATTTTTTATTTCTTAATTAGTTGTTTCTGGTTTACAACGCCCATTTTTGAATACCCAAAATAATTCCCACCCTTTTTCCTGGATTTTATGCCAAATATAAGCACCCAACACAATATTTTTAAAATTTATGTTTCAGATCTTGTGTCTTATTTTAGATGCCTTGGTATCATTCTTGATTACAATCCATTGCACAAACTGTGTGAGTGATTTTGTTTGTGGTTTGAGTTCCTATTGTGTTTTGTTTTTGGATTGAGTTTTGACGCACCATGTGTGGGTGTATTTTGTCACCAATTCACATAGTAAACATATGGGACATTATTTTTCTTGTTATGCCTAGGCGCCAGATTGGTTATTTTATAACTTAATCACATTATTCATATTCAAATTATTCAGAAAGAGTAAAATACAATCAATCCCAAATATTTAATTGATCTTGGGCTTGGGTGATTTTTTAAAAAATAATTCATTGATTTTATAATTGAAAATTGCAACTTATAGTACTACTGAAAATATCTTAAGTGCTACTACAAACCAAAAATATTTATGATGAGTTGCATGGGAGAGTAATAGCAGCCCCAAAGCTATAAATGCTATTACCCTATCTTTGGCTCATCATAAATATTCTTAGTTTGTTTCAGAAAAAAAGGTTGTTGTTTTTGAAAGACTGATAACTCTATTTAAAATACACCCTCTAGTAAGCTGCCCTACTTCATGAACTTGCCCCAATACACTACTAGCATCTTCTGATATTTTTGTTTCTCTGGTATCATCACGTGATTTCAAATGATAAAATATCTCAGAATATTCTGAGAAGCTTTCAAATGTTAAAGGTGAAGTATATAACTTCCCATCTTTCATCAAATATGAAAGATTAATGCGCAGATTTTTAACTTCAAGCTCTCTTTTTATAGGCCTAAATTTCCTTTCATAAATATAAAAAAATGCTTTTTGGGAAACAATTGAACCAGTTAAAGCTGAATTGTATAATTCTTTTCTTCTTTCTTCTTTCTCACAAATATTTTTTAGATCATTAATGTTGTTAATATAAAGTACATTTTCTTTTTCCTTTAAAATTTTTGATATTACACCAAAGTGACCATCAACAATGCTTTTTCCATGGCATTCAACAAAACGGTTATATTTTATGGAACCCTTAATATATTTAGGTGCCTCTTTAAATAAGTAATATAAAAATTCATATGATCTAAAATGATTTCCATTATCTGTCCATACTTTTATATTTTTTATTTTTTTAAATCTATCTAATTTAAGAAGACTTATTAGACATTCACCTGAAAATAAAGAATCATGTGATAATATTTGAGACAAAAAATCATGATATTCATATTTAATTTTATTGTTTTCTTTAAAAACTAATGCAAACCCTAATAATGAGATTGGTTTTTTTGAATAAAAACAATTATTGGTCTCAATTGGACCACCTCCAACCTTTAAGTTTTCTTTATAATCTATAACTACAACACAAGACTCATCATCTAGTTCATTAATATCTTTTTTATATTCACAATTTTGATGAACATAAAAGTCTTGGTGCTGATTAATAGTCTTTAAGTCATTGTCTATAGATTCTGGTAATGGTAAGTTTTTACTTTCACATTCTTCCTTCTTTTTTTCTAGTGAATTTTTTAAATTACAAATATTGCACATATCGGTTTGTTTTTTACTTTTTATTATATTTTTAGGGATTAATTTATAGTAAGTGGAAATTGAAACTGAAATTTCATTTTTTATTTTCATATTTTCATATATTTCTTTTTTTGTTTTAAGTAGAGAGTATTTAATTTCAGTTGAGTAATTACTCATCTCTTTTTCTATATCTTTATAAATTTTTTCAGGCACTTTTTTTGTAAACTGGCTTGTTTCAAAAGAATTTTCCAGCAATTTTTTAATTATTTTTTTAGTTATTTCTTTTTTTAATGAATAGTTATTATTTTTTTGGCTTTTTTTGTTTAAGCTTACATTTTTATTTTTATTTATTTTTCTTGAGTATTCAAACTCACTTTTGGTTATATTAAACCCCATATCATTAAGCTCTTTTAAAGAGTAACTGGAAGTAACCAGAGATCGCAAGGCTGGGAGATGTTTTTGGGGAGAAGATTTCATGAGATCCTTTAAGTTTTCAATGAACTCATTGCCTTTTTGATTTTGAATAGTTGGCAGGAACTGAGCTTTCCCAAATTCAGTTTGAGTAAGGAAGTGCTTGATGAAATTATCAAGATCATCACCAGCAATAAAGAGGAATGCCTTTTTTAACATTGCAATTCTCTCTCTTTTTGTTGAAGCTCCCAAGGAAAAAAAGGGTAGCATGGAAGAAGTAAATTTAACTGAGGACATGGTAGTATTTTGAATCTGTAATTAGGTCAGATCTTTGATGTGTGCCTTAATGATGGAGTAGTTATGATCAGAATGTGGTCTTTGAATTGGGTTATTTGGATTAGAAGCTTTGTGGTACTTTAGCTCTTATATACCAAGCTAAATGACACCATTCTGAAAGAAATGGTGTGATAGCTTTTATTATAGTTTGAACTTGAATTTATGTTTGCAGAAATTAATTAAATACCCAGTTTTCATGCACAAGTGATATATGTGAAGCAGCTAAGCATTATTATTACATCATATCCTCTTTGTAATCAATGCAAATCAATTAAAATGATGTATTCAGTTAATTGTAACTCTTCCGCATATTTTTAAAATGATAAAATATTAAAGAATTCCATTTAAAGAATGCTCAATTTGAGGTTCGAAGCTCACTTGAACCTTAAAATCAATCTAAACAGTGATAAAAACATCCTAACTTCAAACTATCATAAAATCCTAGAGAATTGAGCTTTTTAAATAAAATAAAATGCGAAAATAAAGCTCTCAATCTTATCTTTAATTTCGTCAAATAAAAAACATCTGTTGTGTATTCAAAAAAGAGTATTTATTAGCTTTGAAGTGATCTACTTTATATCATTAGATATAATCATATAATAAAATCTGGATTATGCTCTTTTAAATTACTTTCGCTTTAATATTGAGCATAGTATACATATTAAAATTTTTACACCAATAGAAAGATAAGATTCTTAGCTTCATTTTGATAGTTTACAGTGTGAAAAAATATTAATTTTTCATTGAGTTATTAATGTTTTAAATATAAATTGTGTAATTAGTTACTTTTTCAAAATCGAACTGTGTTATGCTGCGACTTGAGCAGCATGTGCATTAGAAAATGGCCTAATCTCTAAAATAATGACCCATATGTACACCGAAAGCCAACTCACACCATTTTGTTTGTGAATCCATGTATTTTGGATTGCATTTTGAATGGTTTTGCTTTGCGCGTGAGTACTTTGTTGCTGTGTTGACCCATTTTGCCTATTAGCGCCAAAAATCCCTGTTAACAGAGTGTATATTTTAACCTGCTAGTTGAATTTTGTTTAAATCTGAAATGATTTTGTTTAAATCTGAGTTCATTTTGCTTGTTGCCATAGCTTTTAAAACTACTGTACAAATTTTAAAATAAAATATAAAAATTTTAAAATATTGCTTAAAGTATATTTGTTGAATTTTAAGCAAAAATAAAGCTTAAAAATTGGCAATTTAAAAAATGATTAAAATAGTTATGTTTACTAAAGTTTATAATGCTAATATAGATACAGGTTTTTGATAATTATTATGTTGAAAGTTTACATTTTTGTCAGAACTTTTGGTTCTGCTCTCAGACCTGGCAGTCTGATTAAGATTTGTCTTATTAAGTAGTTGTGTAATCTTAGTCATTGTGTTGATAGGAATTCTTGTATGGCAACAAGCGTTATTGCGACATCTGGAATTTTCTTGGCAGGGCAACAGCTAGCAATGTCAAGGAAGGCAACTTTCAAGCGTCTTTCTATATGGGCGGCTTGCTAGTTCTTCAAGTACTGACAATGGTCTTCAAACTCAGATATCTTCTTCTACTGTGAAAACGTTCTACAGTAGAATCTTTGTATTATTGTCTGTCTTCTATTAGTCCAATGAAAGGGCTTTTATAGAGCTTGCTCTCTCTTGCCAGGATAAGATTATCTGATGCTTCTAACTCTTGCTTGGTCAGACTTTCTGTCCCCATATTGCCAGCATCAACCCCCAGAGTCAGGCATCCATGCAATGACATAAGATTCAATATCATAGTACCATGAGCTGGGTACTTATTGCCATAAAGTAATGCATAATCTATTAGCGTGCTGACAGTGACAGCACTAATTTATGACTCTATTTTTAGAGCATAGTTTATCATTCCTGAGCAATTTTTCTAGTAGAAATTTGCAGTGGCACCGGCAGTTTGCTAGTGCAAATTGATCACAACCTTTTTAATCCTCAAAGAAACTCACAATAACTAACCCAGCAGTTTGCCAAAGTATTCTGGAATTACTCTAGCCAATTGGAAACCAGTCATAATTAGAGGTTTATAGAATTTCTGGTTGTTCTTGTAATAAATAATCCAAAATCTACTTCACAAAGACTTCTCAGATCAATTAAGCCTGGTATTAGTATTGGAAGCTTCTCAAATAGATGGCTTGGCAGGCCATCAAGATATTCAAGGTAAAACAAAGTCAGTATAAATTTCTGACAATTTTAAAAAGATATTATTAAAAATAAATTATTATTATACGTTTCAAACAAACTTTATAATAAAAAATACAATTTATGACTTATTACTTTATAAAGTTTATGCTAAGAAAAAACATATAAATTTAAAACACATAATTAAATTATTTTATTTAAAAAAATTATAAGCTCATAGTAATATAAACTTGAAAAGGAAAGTGATGTAACTAAAGCTATCAAAGAAAAAAGCTTGCACTTTGTAAATATGATTAAGTGATCAGATCTTTGGCTAAGATAAGTTTTGTTCTGATGAAACACTTTAGAATGTTTTTTGTAACAAATAAGTTATCAAACCGGCTTTCAGATATTTTTAAAGTCCCAGAAACAATATAAAACCAAGTCATATTTTTTAAAGTCTGAGAGCCATAATGTATTATGTTGACTATATTTTTGTCTTCATACATGACATAAAGACTGAAGTTGTGCTTCTAGGCCTAAGGCTTAGTCAAAATGTGTCATAATTTGGGTGTAAAATTTTGTTTTGATCACCACCACTGATTGTCTGGAAGTCTGGAATTAATAACACATTTTTGTTTGAGTGCTTCTTATTTTTGGAATTTAATGTAGGCTGGTATTCCACTTCAAACGTAAAAACATATACATTCTTGATATATATTCTTGCTTTCAGCTTATTATCTTCCAGCTGAAGTTTAGGCTAATCAATCCAACTCAGACGGTCAAAGATAGCAATTTCTACACACTCTGTGAGAAAGACCTTGACTCCAAGCTGGTTGTTCCAAAACTTATTGGAGTTTTCAAAATCTTTAGATAGGTTATGATCAACTGGTCTAATTATTCCAAAGCCTAAGCTTCTTAGCTCAGACATTAAAATTTTCTGTCTAGCTAGTACTTTGAAGCTTTGGGTGTTAAAAGTTCCAAGTAAGAGCTCATCCTCCTCCTTTAAGATAGCATAAGAGAGTGGGCAAACAAAGCTAAATCTAGGATTTTTTTCAACTAAGAATTCTTTATTATTAGAATAAAATATAAATAAAAAATACCTTAATGATTTGAGTATGCAGCACAAAGACTCATTCTGCATCTTTTACTAAAAAATTAATATCTTTCAGTATTTCAGATATCTTAGTTTCTAAAACTGCTCCTCTATCAAGCTTCTTCTTTTTGAACAGAAGCAGGGGAATAATTTTATCAGAGTGAAAATATATCTTATTTAAAATAGAGGCATATACTAACGCTTTGAATAGCAAATATTTGCACAACTTAAAAATTAGAGAATAAAATTTCAAATTATTACCGTTTTTTTAAAAGAAAAAGTATGATATATTATAATATCTTCATTTGATTTTTTTTACTTTTGTATATCTTGCAACTAGTTTCAGGAAATCCTGGTCTATCTGGGTTGACTGATCCATATTCCCATCACAAGACATGAGTTGATAATGTACAGAATACAGCCAGAGTGAAACAGCTATTCCGGAATACAGGGGGACTATAATAAGGTCAATATAGTTACAAGTCAGAAGCACCTGAGACATTCCGGGTCTCAGGTCATGGGTCAATCCAGAAGCTTCTATAATTAGACGCTAAGGATTACGGATTCCAGATAAGGACACAAACCCGACCCAGAGAATATTGGGGAATTCAACACCTGTTTCACCAAAAAGTGAGACAGCAAACTGCCTGTCTGCATTTTTCATTATTCTGAGCATAGACGCCAGTTCAGCTAATAGGTGTCAACTTAGTTGCCGTAACTAAGTCAATGAATATCTAGGCTGAAGAGGGGAAATTAGCAGCCTAGAATATTACCTCATCCCAAACCCTATTTGGGTTTTGGGATCCAACTCTGGGAAATGAGACTAGTAGCTTGGGAATGATAGGCTAGCTAGTAAGAGTTGTCTGCAGCTAGAGGCCAGTTTGGCCACTAACTGTCAACTATAAAAGGGTTCTTTCAAGATCACTTGAAAAATATATACAATTTCATACCCTCAACATCTCTACTAATCCAAATAGTAGAGGTGTCAAAGTACAGTAAGAACAAGCTTATTGATACTTGTGAAACTCCTGCCAACCCACCACAGCCGGTGTTGCGTCCCAAAGGACCACAGGACTTTGTAAATTCTCTCAGATCATTCAACAACAGACCTCTGCCATTGGCACGCCAATTGAAGCACATCTGTTGCCATACAGATTCCCTATCCCATCCTACAATATAATGACTAATAAACATAATATCTCTTCCTCAAGATCCAGAAATCTTGACAGTGGTGCTCACTACAAAAACGAGCTTCCATTGGTGTCAAGTCAAGGCGCTGTCTTGCCTCTGTCAACCCCCGGCTTTGTTGATAAGTACGGGGGGATACATGGAGACCAGTGATACGGAGCGCAACCAATCCTTCCGTTTAGAACTGACTCTATATGAAGTACTTACGCTTCCGCTGGAAATGATCCAGCTAGATATTTCAGGGACTGCTGTTGCTACAGGCCAGCCACAATACAACATAGAAGAGGTACGCGCCGTCTTGCAGGCATTGCAACATGGTAGGTGTAACCTCCATGATCCCCAGGGCAATACTGAGTTTAACTTGTTCCAGATTGATGGGACTACCAATACCCTGAGTAACAATTTCCTCAGGTACCAGGATGTCACTTGCATCCAGCTGGGTCAGCTCCTCAAATTGGACCAGAGCAGGGTCCAAGAAGTGCTTGCATACTTTGTGCACCCAGCAATCAAGCATCTCCAACAGCTGGTTGCCAGGCAGGAGCTGGAGTTGAATGAGCTCAACTGCTTTTGCTCCAAGCTACAGGCGGCTAACCATAACTTGGTCAGTCAACTGAACGTCAGCTTCACAACTGTACAGACCGTTGTGGCAGACCTTTGTGACTCTACCGCCTTTGCCCATGGCAGGGTAGATTAGATAGTCAACCAATTTAATAACTAGGTTGATCAGCTTGTGGGCGGTGTACTGGATAATTGAGGCTTAAGCACACAATGGGTTGCAGATGTAACCAACCATTGTGTATCACTAAGCTGCCAAGTACAGATTTTGACCAACAACCAGAATCATGCAGATCTTGTTACCCAGCAGGAAGAATTGCACCAGTCAATCAGGGACAATTATAGCAAACAAGACGCACGCCATTCAGAGGTAGTCAACTATGTCAACAGGATTGCGGAGATGGTCAACAAAATGAAGACCACCAGCCATAGCAATTACACTGTTTGCAAAGAACAGGAGGACTACCAGTGCTGCCTAGATCACGCAGAGTACACTGAGGATCAACAAAAGCTATGGGACGCAGTAAAGAATACACAAAGTTTAACATCCAAGCTGAATGAAGACATAGCAGAGCTTTGCTGTAATCTTGCCGCCGCTGAGTTCCAAACAAAGGAGCTGTCAAACCGCCAGGATCTACTAGTCAGTACGGTCTTGACAGCAGAGGGCAACTACAGCTCCCTACTAGAGCGAGTACAAATAAATGAAACTTCACGTAAGGAATTTGAAGCTAACGTGCTAGCTAGACTGGCTAGATTGGAAAGTCTAGCCCCCTCAGAAGATAGTACGTCTTCAGGCAGAAGAGCGTCACCTGTACCAGCATCAAGCCCAGATCAGCGAAAAAACTCTTCTTCTCCTGACTTCTTTGACCTCTCTCCAGATAACGGGAGTAACGGATCAGGTGACACCTGCAGAGTTCCTAGAGGAGTAGCAGCCTTGCCACCCTTCATGCCCTTGTCAGTGCCGCGTGCTACTAACACTCATGCCACTAGAAAGGACAATGCAGAATTGACTGTCCCTGACCACAAGTTTAAACTGCTCAACCTGCCAAAGTTTGACAAAAATGGGAACATTTGAACTTTCATCCGCCTCTTTGAAATGTCTATGAGAGGCGCAAGTGATCATATGAAGGCCACCACCCTCATAAACACTCTGGATCCCACCTGCGTGAACGTCATCATGCCCTGCCTGCCAGTAGACAGTTGGACTTATGAAGATGCACGCCAGGCTGTTATAGAGGAATTTGGTAGCGAGACCAGATTGCAAGCTAAAAAGGCGGAGTTCAGCAACATCTTGTTCAAAAAATACAAGTCTGTGCAAGACTTTGCCGACCGCTTCTATCATGAAGCGCAAGTTCTCCTAGGTGCTGGGGTCCTTTCTGAGTTGTACTGCAGAATCAACATGGGCCGTGCACTGCAACCATACCAGGAATTAGCCAATGTCATGTTCCCCGTATTGAATCAATCCAGCTTGACCCAACAGATCATCAGTTACTTGAGCCGCCTTGGGGCCCAATTTGGAGCTCCAAATAAAGGACAGAATAATTGCTCGTCTACCCCCACTAAGGACAAACCCCGCAGACCCAAGCCTGACAAAGCCGCTTCTGACTCCAATGGTAAATCAGGAAGTGACTACAAGGCAAAGAATCTGCCAGGCCCTTGCCACAAGTGTGGTAAAAGAAGACACTGGGCCAGCGTCTGCAAGGGGAAAGGACGTGAGTCCTCAGTAAATGTGGTGGTCAACCAAAAGCCAGATGACCAGGGAAAAGTCAAGGCAGGCCAGTAGAGGAATATACTGAGTCCTCCACTTCCCCAATTCCAAAAGAACCAGACTGCCAATCCCCGGAGGAAGCTGAGCCCAATGCAGCCTCTTCCAAATCAACCACTCCAGAGGCATCAATACCAGAACCGCCCTTGGCCAGTCAGCTGTCCCACTTTGCACCTGAGCAGGAGTTCAGAGAGGATCCTCTACACATGCTTGTGTCAGACAATCTTTACGCAATTCCTGCCAGAGGCAGGGGACGCCCAAGGAAGGTCGCACCAAACGCTGTAGAGACTGTTTCCAAACCATACACAGCCCAAGTGCAAGAAACCTGCCTTGCCTCGGATCCCAGCATAGCCAGCAACTTACCTTCCTTGAAAGGAGTTCAATTCTCCCTTCCCATTGAGACCATTGAGGCCAACTTTCCTGAGATTGGTCAAAGTCTCAAACAGTACTTCAACACTCCGGCACCCTTAGGTGTACACGTATTAAATCTACACTCTGAACTCTACTCTGAATGTACATACACAGATATCTCTGTTAATAAAGTCAAAGTGCGCACCATAATAGATAGTGGCGCCTCTATTAATATTGCGTGAACCCGCCTTGTCAGGAAGCTAGGTATTGCACCTGACATTGCGCACACCAGAGTATATGGTACTGCTGGTAAACACACCACCACGTCAGAAGGAGCTTACAGCTCTCTGCCAATGCGCTTTGGTTCCATTGTCGTGTTCTCTCCTGCCGTGGTCCTGCCCAGCAAAAATTACAATGTGCTCATAGGTACTGCATTCCTACGTAAATATGGGGTCAGATTGGACATGAAGGACAACACTCTGACAATCCTGCGCCAGACCATCCCACTGTACTATACATGGGACGCAAAACCACCAGCTAAAGTAAAACCTAGCATCAATCTGGCATACAAGGACGGTGTGGTGGCAGTTCTCTACACCTGTACAGGGAAAAAGGAAAAGTGGTTGCCAACCCAAATCAAGGAGCACAAAGGAATTCCGCTCTGCTTGAGATTGACTCTTACACTTGGATCTGGCCAACAGCAGGTTGTCAACACGGGTTTAACCTTGGATATCCCCACAGGATTATATGGTGAAGTTCATCAGCCTTGGGGACGTTCAAGATTCAAACCGTGTATTGCCCCTGGGATAATCATTCCTGGCCATGGCAAAATTCACGTCCTACTGGCCAACCTTCAAGGGCATGACATCCACATCAAGAAGAACCAGGTTGTAGGATTTGTTCACCTTCTACCAGTCAAAGAACTGGACAGCTTTGAATGTATTGAAGACCTGTCTGAAATGGGTCTCCCTGATCAAGTTGAAGCCGCCGCTTATGTGACCACTCCATTGGCTGATTTATCTTCCCTCAATGACACGGAACGGGAACAAGCCAGCGCCCTCTTTGAAAAATATTCTTGCATATTTGCGGAAGACGACTTTGATCTGGGGTGCGCCAATGAGGTCACTCATCACATCAACACGGGGGATAACAAGCCTGTCTGCCTTTGGCCAATTTGGCGCTCAAAGGCCAGTGAAGAGACTGTGAGCAATGAAATCCAGAAACTTCTAGACAGAGGCATGTTAATCCCATCCAAGAGTCCCTGGGCGTTGCCCATCCTGATAGTAAAAAAGAAGAATGGGAGTAATTAGGTAGTAATAGACTACTGACGCCTGAACTTGATAACCAAGAAGGACTCGTACCTGCTGCCCAGGATTGACAACACACTGGATTGACTTGGAGGGGCCAAGTACTTCTCAGCAATGAACCTCATATTGGGGTACTGGCAAATCAATCTCCCACCCAAGGAACAAGAGAAGTGCGCCATAATTACCTTGCAGGGCCTTTTCCAATCAACCTGAATGCCACAAGGGTTGTGTAATGCACCTGTCACCTTCCAGAGGGCCATGGACACCATACTGGGTGATCTCAAGCTCTCCTGTGTCCTAGTTTACTTGGACAACATCAATGTGTTCTCAAAAACCTTTACCAAACACCTTGAGCATTTGAAGGCCATCTTCAAGAGACTGACAGACGCCAATTTGAAGATCAAACCCCAAAAATGTCAATTCTTCAAGGATCAGTTGGAGTACCTTGGATTTTTGGTAGATACATTGGGACTCCTCCCCCAGCCAGCCAAAGTGGAGGCAATCACCAAGATGAAGCGGCCAGAAAGCAGACGCAATATCCAGGTCTTCTTGGGGATGGTAGGCTACTACCGTTGCTTTATCCCCAATTTTGCCTGTACTGGCAAACCTCTGTTTCATCTACTGAAGAACGGGGTTCCCTTTCTATGAACAACAGCCTGCCAAGACTCTTTTGATGCCCTCCGCACTAGCCTGTCCTCCAGTCCAGTATTGATGTATCCAGACTTCAGCAAACCTTTTGTCGTACATACAGAAACCTCCTTATTGGCCTTAGGAGCTGTCCTTTCCCAACTGGACAACACATGGGCTGAACACCCAGTGGCCTATGCTAGCCGCTCTCTGAATGTACACAAGCGCAACTACATAGTCACTGAAAGGGAATGCCTCGTTGTAATATACACCTACAAGCAATTTAGAGTATACTTGCACGGGGTACACTTCACTGTGGTCACTGACCACGCCAGCCTCAGTTGGCTGTAAAATCTTTGGGAGCCAGAAGGACGCCTTGCCCAATGGGCGTTAAAACTTCAGGTTTTTGACTACACTATAGTCCACCATCCTGGCGCAAATCACCAGAAAGTGAACTGTTTGTCAAGACTTCCCACAGTTGCCATAGTAGCAACTCAGGCCAACCTGATATACAAAAAAATGCTCACCAACACGTTTGAGGATGAACCCAAAGAAGTACAGGCTATCCTCTGCAAGCTCCGCAAAGACTGTAAGATAGAAAATCAAAAGCTGTACAAGTATCATAATGGTGCCAAGTATATCTTTCCCCAACCTTCAAAGCAACCGGATCTGATAATGGCCGCCCACAAGGCAGTGGGTCACAGTGGCCTAAGAAAAACGGTCCACCAACTTCAACAACACTACTACTGGGAGTCACTCCTCTTTGACGTGAAGGAAATCCTGAACTACTGTACAGAATGTCAGCACAAGAAACCTTTCACTGGTAAGCATCAATACAAATCAGTAGAGCCCAAGTTTGCTTGGTATACTGTTAGCATAGACGTGGTCGGGCCCCTGCCAATGTGTGTTGGTTGTCTGCGCTACATTATTGTGGCAATTGACCACCTCACCAAATGGGTGGAAGCCAGAGCGCTGAAGCACGTCAGCGCCAAATCAACAGCCAGGTTTGTATTAGAACAAATCATTCATTGACATGGCTGTCCCCAGTTCATCCTTACCGACAATGGAACAAACTTCACTGCTCATGTAATTCCAAAATTAAATGAGCTCATGGGCGTGAGGGGAGTGCTCTCTACTCCATACCATCCAGAATCTAATGGGATGGTTGAGAGAGCAAATAGGGCTTTAGTTAACATTCTACGGAAGCTGGCAGACTCTTGTACTTTGGAGTGGTACCTCTTCTTGCCTGCCGTTGTGTTTGCCTATAACATCTCAATTCATAGCACGACCGGCTTCTCCCTGTTTCAACTAACATATGGACGTCACCCAGCAATTCCGCCAATCTTGTTCTCAGCCATGGGGGACCCAGATAACCTAACATATCAACAATACATGTCTAGATTAGCCAACACACTTATTAAGCTTCAGGCCAAAGCTTTCACAGAAACCTCCTTCACCAGGAACAAAGAACGTAAGACTGACAACCAGAATCAACTCGCCTTAGCCAAATTAAGAATTGGCACTCAGGTTTCATACCACAACAGAGTCGTGAGCCGGGCACATAAGCTCAACAGCATCTGGAAAGGGCCTTTTGAAATCATTGAGGTGACATCCCCAGATGTATACACAATCAAGGATCTGGCTGACGGAAAACTCATCAACAGAGTCTACACCAGGTTCCTTGAGCCATATTTCTCTATTACAAATATTGGCTCACAATAAATTTTATAAATATTTTTAAGAAAAAAAGAAAAAAATATAGGAAAGCAAATAAAATATAAACAAGGGAATACTTTAATGAAAAAAACAAAAGAAACCAACTAAGGGTTGCCCTCCTGATATTTGGGGTCCTCTTCATCATCTTTGGTACCTGCTACTTGGGCGCTTCCTCGCCAGGACCTTTGTACCACCTGTCTCAGGCTCCAGAGGCTTACAAAAGAGAACTTCCTTCCCTCAGCAAACCAGAAAGTGGCCGCCTGCAGCCAGAGTCTATGCTCACTAGGGATCACCTGTGAGAAGCAAACAAAGGGAATCAGGATCTCCCCAGAGACGGCATCAACACGCCAGAGCCCAGCGTCCAAGGGGAACACACACAACAAGACCACACAATCCAACATAAAGTCAGATATGTACCTATAGCAACGAGGCAACAGCGCCTTAAGGCTGCCCAGCTTGTTGTGGATCTTATCTCAATGTACTGCCATATTGTCCGCAGTAGTCATTGACAGGCTAAGATTGGGGGTAAGCATTATGTTCCCACATAACACCATCCCGCAAACTGCCTGCTGTTTAGCCCCGCTTTCAATATTGGCGTAAACATTTTGGGCCACATGACAAATAGGGCTGTCCCGCGCATTGGAATTGTCCACACCCAGAGACAAATACAGTTGCAGAAATTCCTCTAGAGCGCCAAACCAAGAAGAGAACACCTGCAAGCTAAAGTCTAGGATATTGTGACAGAAATAACTGGATAATATGATGCCGTTTCTAAATGATGGGGAATAACCACCCAAATCCACATAGAATTGATGATTAACCACCAACGCAGCTTCAGATATTTTTTTGTGAATTTTCCAATTGTAACTCCAGGATTAAGTAGAACAATCAATCCTAACCAGAGTAAACCAAGATAAATGAACTGGGAAAGCATCAATGCATCTTCAGCGTAGAATTCTGGGCATTGAGAAGTGACCCAATTTTCATCTTCAGGAATGGAGGGAGGAGCTACAAAATCAGCTGGCATGAAATTAACATTTTGCGGCGCTGACAACAAAGTTCCTGATGCCGGGCCCCATCTTCCTGAAATGATTCTGTTCAGAATCAGATTGTACAGGATATACCGCAACAACCCAAGCACAGGATGCATTTTTAAAATTTAAAATTAGAACTTGGTATAATTGATTTTTATTGAGTAAATTTAGAAGGACTCAACTCTTAAAGTTGAAACAGGGAAAATTATTCAATATATATCAGAAAAATTGACTAAGCAATACCACCTGAGTCTTGATCTCCTATTTCTTTGGCATCTTCAAGTAAGTATCTAGTCCAGGTTGTGAAGAACCCTTGTGTGACCAGTTTCTGACAACCATTCCAATTAATGAGCTTATATTGGGTGACCCTCATATTACGTTGATTTATCAACGTCAGTTTACAAGGGGGAGCTGGTTTCAGCTGGCATACTGGAGCAGCTGTGACCCATTTTTGATTGACTATTTGGTTTAAATTTGTTAACTCGGTCAATTTTGATACAGGTTTTCTGGCCTTCCGTGCCTTCTTACTTGGACAGACAATACCCGGCATTATGGAACTTACCGTGACATTACCCACCGCTTTAGCCCTGGGCACAATACCATCATCTGGGAGATGGGATAAAGAGAAATTCTTATGGGCAGGTGGGAGTTTCATTGCAGCAAGGGTAAGTTCAGGGTGTCCAATAGCAGTGGGATTGCGCTTGTAGAACTTGTGGATCAGATCAGAGGAATTTGAACAATTGTAGTGGGGAACCCAGGAGTTTTCAGAATCAGGATAACCTTTCCAAGATACCAAATATTCCAAACAGCAATGATTCTTGCGGAAAACTAGAATACAATTTAACTTGTACTCAGGTTCTCCTTCCACAAGAATGGGTTGGGAAGAGGGGATCTCTGTTCCTTTGAAGGGGGTAAGGAGACATTCATGGAAGGTGTGGAAAATCTTGAAAGCAGGAGGTAAATCCAGCCAATAGGCAGAGGGACCAATCTGATGTTCCACCTTGAAGGGACCAACTTGCTTGGGACCCAATTTATGACATGGAACTTTAAGTTTCATATTGCGAGCATTGACCATGACTAGATCACCTGGCCTGTAAGTTGGACCTTCCTGGCGCATTCAATCTGTGTATTCCTTGTAAGTTGTCACGGCAGCGGCGAGAGTAACTTGGAGCTCCTGATGAACCCGCTTCAATTCAGCGGCTTGATCAGTTGCAGCTTTCACATTGCTAACCAAACAAGGACCCATGTTGGAAGAGGGATTGTAACCCACATTGGCATAAAATGGCAATACTTGAGTTGACGTGTGTGGGGCGTTATTATATGTGAACTCTGCCATGGGTAGATTATCACACCAGTCATCTTGTCACGCATTGGTGTAGCAATGTAGGTAGACCTCCAAACTTTGGTTTACCCTCTCCGTTTGTCCATTAGACTGGGGGTGGAAAGCAGTAGAGCAGTACAATTTTATACCAAGGATTCCAGTAAAAGCTTCCCAGAACTGAGCAATAAATTGAGGACCACGGTCACTTACAATCTCCATTGGGATACCATGTAGAGAGAAGATTCTGTTCACAAATAACCTAGCGGTTTCCACTGAAGTAATTGTGGTTGAGCAAGGTACAAAGTGTGCCATCATTGTGAAACAATCAACTACTACCATGATTGTGTTAAACTCATTGGAATTGGGAAGCTCGCCAATGAAATCCACCAACACAGACGTCCAAGGACCGGCAGCAGGCTGAAGTGGGACAAGTAAACCAGTAGTCTTATTCCGACTGGCCTTGGATCAAACACATACCAGGCAATCTTGAACAAAAGTGGCTACCTGCACAGTCAAACCTTTCCAGGAAAACTGGCGGCAGATAAGTTCCACTGTTTTGTTTTTCCCTGGATGACCAGCTGTTGGACAGGTATGATTAGCCTTCATGATTTCATCCCAAATAGTGCCTTCAGGGACCCACAAGCGACCTTGATGATATAGGACTGGACCAATCTTATGATAGCCCTGAGGCTAACCCACTGGGTTTGCACATGCTAGCTCCAATAGCCTATCATAACCCTTGGACAAAGGTTGCAGAAACTTAACCTTGGAATACAAGTCCAGGTCTGCACCCTCAGCTAAAGACATGGTAGCCAATGTAGCCAGTGGAGGCAATACAAAAGGCACCACAGCCTTGTCTGGAATCATAGTATGTGTGTTAAACTCGGCGTCCATACTAGCATCTGGGAGATGGGAGGGATTCCTGCTCAGGGCATTGGCCAAGTGATTGTCAGATCTCTTAATAAACTTGTAGCAGAACTTGTATCTTGTCAGATCACCATGCCATCTGGATTGGCAACCCAACAAAACCCTGAGTTGTTGATAATATAGAAGAGCTTTGTGGTCAGTTTTTACTACAAATGGATGACGTGCTGACATGATATGGTGGTGCCAATGCTTTAACAATTCCACTACAGCCAACAATTCCTTGTCGTAAATCATGTAGTTGTGTTCTTGAGCCTCCATCTTCCGGGAGAAATACCCTACAGGTCTCTCAATCCTGTCACTAGCTGTTTGCAACAGCACACTAGCCACAGTGTATTTAGATGAATCAGTAGAAACCATGAAAGGTAGCTCAGGATCTACATGTCTTAACACTGGTGAGGACAACGAAAGAGCCTTGACTGCTGAGAAGGCACTTGCACACTCAGGCGTCCAGACTAAAGTTGTCTTTCCACTAGCCAAATATAAAGGGGCGGCCACCTCAGACAAGTGGGGAGTGAATTTCTTCAAAAACATACATGTACCCAGGAAACTACAAAGTTGGGATACTGTCACAGGCGTAGCATACTCTCAAACCGCAGCTTCCTTGTCAGGGGCAATGGTGTGGCCATCCTCAAAGATAATATTACCCAGAAAGATAACCTTACATTTAAAGAATTCACACTTACTCCTTTTGATAATCAAGTTTGCTTGGAGAATGCGCTCTAAAACTGCCGACAAGTGGGCCTTATGGGACTCCTCATCCAGAGAAAACACCAAGATGTCATTCATATATGCAATGGCACAAACACCTAGGAGATCTTCCAGGACTGAATCAATCAACTGCTGAAAGCAAGCTGGGGCATTCTTCAATCCAAAAGGCATTACGCGGAACTGAAAGATACCCTTCTTGGTTCTGAATGCTGTTAACCATTCCATTCCTTCTGCAATCCTGATTTGATTAAAAGCATTCAACAGATCAAGTTTTGAGAATACCTTGGCCTTCTCAACACATCTAGAGATCTGTGCTTTGAGAGGTAAAGGATAAGGATCCGGAATTGTAATGTTGTTCAAATTCCCATAATTGACACAAGGACAAAGAGACCCATCAGACTTCTGAACAAACAATAACGGAGAGCAGATTGACAAAGCCTTCTTGAAAATTTAGCCTTTTGCCAACATGTTGCAAGTCCATTCTTCCAAACATGCGTCTTCCTTCAAGGTTAAAGGGTAAATAGGAGATGCAATGTGAATCAGATCAACAGTAACCTTAAAGTCAAAGTCAAACTGAGTGTGCTTGGGAAGGACCTTGCCTCTGGTGGCGTCAAATGCCGCAGACCAGGGTTGCAAGCATGCCAGTAAATCCAAACTTGCGGGGACAGGGATAGGCACTGACTGTATTGTCTGTGATGATTGCTCTAATTCAGACATATCCAACAGCGGAATATGAATGGTTATACCCAAAGAGTGTTTCACCTGCAGCTCATTTTTCTCCAGTAAGGTTGATACATTATGATCTCTCTACCAACTTACTCCCAAAATGATAGGATACATCAGGGTAGAGCAAACAGAAAACCTTGCAGTAAAGGACTGACCTGCAACTACGAAAGTAACTGGCTTCTTCAGCTGAAAGGAGGGAAACGTTTGACAGTGTCCACCCCTAACAAGCATTCCTGGGTGGTACTTGAGCTGTAGCAAGTCTGCAGTCTCCACACTCATGAAGTTCTCAGAAGCACCTGTATCCAATGAAATGGCCAGCTGATAGATAGTTTGATCATTATCTATGTTACCATAAAACAAGAAGTAACCAGAAGTAGATTTATTGGCAGCAAAGGTTACAATCTCAGCAGGAGTTTGCTTCTTTTTGGTAGTACAGACGGCGGCTAAGGAGACAGGATGCTCCTGAAAGTATTGCTTGATCATTTCTTGAACAGCGGCAGGAAGAACGGGATAGTTACAATCAATGGGCACAAGAGACAACTCTTTGGACACAACCTCAGAAGGCTTGGTAGGTATGACGTGCTGAAGCATTGCCAAAGAGCTATTGGGACCGGACACTAAGGGGGATTCAGTCACATGGACGGGTTTGTTCACCACTGCCAATTGCAGCTAAGAAGAGCTACGAGAAGAACAATCCTGACTTTAGCTGGAAGGAGCTGCCACCAAACTAGGACCAGAAAACCAAGAGCGTGCCGCGGGTTTGTCCTCAATTACCAATGTACCTTGTTTGGAAGTGAACAGATTTGAGACCAGTGAAAGAATTTGGCTTACCAGGGCCTCAGTTGTGGTTAACGGGGAATCCCAAACCGCCAAATCCTGGGCAGTTTGGTCAACTGCTAACCACAACACTGAGAGTTTGTTTACCTCAGGAACATTGATCGTACGGCAGTAGGTAAGAAACTGAGGAAGGAATACCAAAAGCAGAGTTGTACCCTGGCGGAAAGCGTACAGCTTACAATATACTTTGAGCTCCTCAATAGATATACACAAATTTTTTAACAAAGGATATAGAGATGCACTATCAGTTAAAACATGTGGATTGCGCTCCACCGCGGACAACAACCATTCTCAAGCATCTTCAGAAACCTTTGTCATCACATGATAAACTTGGGATTTGTGACTAAGGTTAGAGCCGGAATAAAATAATAAAGCTGAAAAAACTTCACGCAAAATTTCATCAGTGGGTGGAGCAGAAAAATAATCTGGACACCAAAATGACATGATGCGACGGAAATAGGAAACAGAGGATCCAGTCTCTACAACTGCAGCCGGAGATGGAAACCAAAAATTAAAGAAAAGCCTAAACTGAAAACTCAGAAATGAACTGATGCAAATAAACATGGTAAACGCAGATATCTTGACGGAGCAGGAGAAAAGAAACACAAATTCATGACAAACTGCTTCCAAAAACTCAGACGTAGAAGAGTTGAGTAATGTGACAGAAATAACTGGATAATATGATGCCATTTCTAAATGATGGGGAATAACCACCCAAATCTACATAGAATTGATGATTAACCACCAACGCAGCTTCAGATATTTTTTTGTGAATTTTCAAATTGTAACTCCAGGATTAAGTAGAACAATCAATCCTAACCAGAGTAAACCAAGATAAATAAACTGGAAAAGTATCAATGCATCTCCAGCGTAGAATTCTGGGCATTGAGAAGTGACCCAATTTTCATCTTCAGGAATGGAGGGAGGAGCTACAAAATCAGCTGGCATGAAATTAACATTTTGCGGCGCTGACGACAAAGTTTCCGATGCCAGGTCCCATCTTCCTGAAATGATTCTGTTCAGAATCAGATTGTACAGGATATACCGCAACAACCTGAGCACAGGATGCATTTTTAAAATTTAAAATTAGAACTTGGGATAATTGATTTTTATTGAGTAAATTTAGAAGGACTCAACTCTTAAAGTTGAAACAGGGAAAATTATTCAATATATATCAGAAAAATTGACTAAGCAATACCACCTGAGTCTTGATCTCCAATTTCTTTGGCATCTTCAAGTAAGTATCTAGTCCAGGTTGTGAAGAACCCTTGTGTGACCAGTTTCTGACAACCATTCCAATTAATGAGCTTATATTGGGTGACCCTCATATTACGTTGATTTATCAACGTCAGTTTACAAGGGGGAGCTGGTTTCAGCTGGCATACTGGAGCAGCTGTGACCCATTTTTGATTGACTATTTGGTTTAAATTTGTTAACTCAGTCAATTTTGATACAGGTTTTCTGGCCTTCCGTGCCTTCTTACTTGGACAGACAATACCCGGCATTATGAAACTTACCGTGACAGATATAGCTTTGACAAGCCTCACCTACTCTGCTAGCACTTCTAGTACTCACCAAGAGCTCAGCCAACTGATCATCCAACCGCGCCGCCAAGTCCTTATCCTCCACGCTATGGAAGCCCTCACTCAAATGGTTGATGCGCTGCTTAAGATCATGACTCAGGCGATGCGCCATTACCACAAATAAGAACTGTGGGATTATGTTCATTCCCACGTAAAGCTGGGAGATGGAAAACCCTTTTTCACCTAAACAAAGTACAGGCACGGAATCAAACTCTGGCAGGATGGCGTCCATGGTGCAAAGAGAAAAGGCACCTGAGAAAGGATTCACGACAAAAGACTCCTGCTTCAGATTGCGGGGGCGGGTGCGCGCTGAACTAGCCTGAGGCTCAGCAAGGCGTTTCTCATCACCAACAGTAGACCGCCCCGCAGAATCACTCACCATCAGGATCTTGTCATTGTTCTCACCCGGGACCGAGCTCTCTAGCCCAGACCAGAGCGAACCAGTTTCCGCCTGTTGAAGCCCACAGAGCAACGCTGCCTTAGCTTCTTTGGAGAGCCCCCGGAATGTTGGCGGTCTTCCTTGGACATCTGCGCCACCATTTGGCAGGCATCTGTCTTGTTGCTAACACTGGAGTAACTAGAATTCTTGCTCATATTCTGGGCTAAAGAAGTTTTTCACAAGTTATATAACTCAGTCAAGTGGGAGGAAATGTCAGGAAATCCTGGACTGTCTGGGTTGACTGATCCATATTCTCATCACAAGACATGAGTTGATAATGGACGGAATACAGCCAGAGTGAAACAGCTATTCTGGAATACGGGAGAACTATAACAAGGTTGATATAGTTACAAGTCAGAAGCATCTGAGACATTCCAGGTCTCAGGTCATGGGTCAATCTAGAAGCTTCTATAATTAGACGCTAAGGATTACAGATTCCAGATAAGGACACAAACCAGACCCAGAGAATATCGGGGAATTCAACACCTGTTTCACCAAAAAGTGAGACAGCAAACTGCCCGTCTGCATTTTTCATTATGCCGAGCATAGACGCCAGTTCAGCTAATAGGTGTCAACTTAGTTGCCGTAACTAAGTCAAGGAATATCTAGGCTGAAGAGGGGAAATTAGCAGCCTAGAATATTACCTCATCCCAAACCCTATTTGGGTTTTGGGATCCAACTCTGGGAAATAAGACTAGTAGCTTGGGAATGATAGGCTAGCTAGTAAGAGTTGTCTGCAGCTAGAGGCCAGTTTGGCCACTAACTGTCAACTATAAAAGGGTTCTTTCAAGATCACTTGAAAAATATATACAATTTCATACCCTCAACATCTCTACTAATCCAAATAGTAGAGGTGTCAAAGTACAGTAAGAACAAGCTTATTGATACTTGTGAAACTCCTGCCAACCCACCACAGCTGGTGTTGTGTCCCAAAGGACCACAGGACTTTGTAAATTCTCTCAGATTATTCAACAACGGACCTCTGCCATTGGCACGCCAATTGAAGCACATCTGTTGCCATACAAATTCCCTATCCAATCCTACAATATAATGACTAATAAACATAATATCTCTTCCTCAAGGTCCAGAAATCTTGACAACTAGTGAGATGAGAAGACATACTAAGTTTGGCCTTTGAGGTAAGACTTGCAATATTTGGCCCTTAGAAAGAGCTTCTGATATATCTTTAAGATTTAGCAAATGAATATCTAATTAAAATAATATCTTTTTAAGTCAAATTGACAAACTTGATGCTGTTAGAAACTGTCCATGGTGTAAAGAATACACTATTTCTTTAACTAAAATTTATTTAATAAAGTATCTTTTTGATTTATTTGTAGAGGTGAAACAATTATAATTAATAATAACAAAAACTATATTACATAAAAAATTTAAAAAATTATATTATTTTTTTACAAGTTAATTTGCTTTTATGCAGTTTTTATCTAATCAAAAGTTTGTTTGCTGTAAAAAACAAGATTTAATTAAAAATTAACAAATAGTTAGTCTAAGTAGCTTGTTTTATTAACTGTATATGCTTGGTAAAATATGAGTATTTTTTAAAAAAAAATAAGAATAAAACATATAGTAAAGACAAAATGCTGTTTTATAAAATAAACAAATAGATTAAATATAAACAATTTCTAGAACAGAACTAATTAGTTGTAGTGAGCCAACTCTGGCACTGGTCTGTTTAGTACATTTGACAATTTGATTTGTTGTGAATTAAATTATCAAATGCACCAAACAGACCAACACTGGAAATGATATATTTTGAAGCAGACACTTGGGCTAGTACTACAAAAAAATATACCTAGTTCATACAAAAAAATATTTAAAAAATATAGATGTTTAACTAGTAAAACTGAGGATCAAAATAAAAATATGAAGTAATAGATTTAAAATATTTTGGTAGGTGAAGTTCAAAAGTATGCTAATATATTTATCTTGACACTACAATAAAATGAATTTTGGCAATTGAAAACTTAAAGCCATTAAAGTAAAAAGTAAGACTAATAAGTTACACAGCTGAGAACAAGCGGTGAGTAAAGAATCATAATAAAATTTAAGATAAAAAAATATAAAAAAAGAGTAAATTAAGAAAAAAATTAACCCATTAAATGTGTATATGATAGAAGAAAAACAGCAAAAAACTAAACTTGAGCATCAGTGTAAAGATTATTCAAGAGAAATACAGCAAAAAAGATTATCTAGAAAAAGGTTAAAATTTAGAAAAATTAGAAGAAAAAGCCAAACCTTTGGTAGCCGGAACAAATCCAGCCAAAATTGAAAAATTATGAGTTTACTTTATATTAGTTATTTTTCAAATGTGTTGGTGATTATTTCGAAAGTTTTAGGGAAAATGCAACTTTTCTTTGCAGATAATTTAAAAGATTGCAGGATACATCAATGAGCATTTTTCATCTGCAGAAATAAGCATTATGGAAAAATAACAAATTGACTAGCTCAGAAAAAGCTTTGATGAATAATAATCTTAATGTATACTATTTGTAGTTTATATTATCTTTGATTTTAAACCTATACTAGTTATACAGGATATCAAAATAGAAGAATAAAATTGGCGCAAAGATTGTGTAGTAAATAGTTAGCATATAATAAAATCAAGTATTTTCCTGGTTGCGGAAACCTCAATCTGACTTCCGAAATAGTTGTTCTGAAGACTTCACCAAGCAATTACCATCAGACAGAGTCTTTGCCAAGAAGATCCGCTTTTGCCCATCTATTTAGTTTAACCTGGCTGCCAACTAATTTCTGTTAGCTTGTAACAAAAACAGATAAAGCTTATGTATTATGGTCAACTAACACTTAGGATCGTGGCCTTACCGATGGCACTATTGTGGGGGTGGCTAATCAATGGTGTTAAAGGGTTACGTAATAAGTCGAATTCCTTAACACGAGGGAGAAGCTGATTGGTTTAATATCTGGAATTCATGTGCTGACGGCAGGTCCAATTAGGAGGTCCAAGAGCAGGTAAATCAAATATATACGCAATACTAAGCTTCTCTTAGGTTTTGAAGATGTTTATTGCTAAGACTTAATAGTTAAATACTAACCCTCTTTATATAGGACAGTTGAAATAAAAAAGAGGATATTGATCCGCTGATCAACAGCGGATGAACGGCTGAGCCGATGCAAAAAACAAGGCGGAAATGTGAGGATCGGCAATTAATCACTAAGCGTTATTTGCAATTAACGCTTAGCACTCTAACAGCAGAGAGTCTTCACATGAAAAAAATTCTAGTCCTTTGCCATGAGCCTCTACTGCAAATTTCAAATTGAGAAAAACATACTTGTCCAAGTGGGTTTTCAACTTCAAACTCCCCCAATAGGATGCAGCTGATTCTCTAGTAAATAGTCCGTCACCTTGGGTATGTTCACATTGTTACAAGCAAAATTTGAACCTAAATATTAGAAATTATTAAACCTCAAGCAACAGTTTAAACAAAAGTTGGATCATAAATAAGCTTTTGCTCTTATTATAATAACTAGGTGGTTTCCTGTTCAAACTAGATATAAAGTTGAATTATATAAATTAATTCAATGTATTTTACTTTATTTTTAGGCTAAGATGACTTATTATCTATTTATTTTTAAAATTCTGTTTAAATAAGTGCTTTGAAAATTAATGTAAATTTCATTATAAAATTAATTGCATCTTTGAAGTGTCGCAACATCTTCAATTACTCCCTCTCAGGAAATTAACGCCCTGAGTAAATCACTGAGCAACTCACCGAGTGGTTCACCGCCCAGCCAATAAACTGGTGGCACCATTATCAGTTAATCATCTATGACAGAGATCACTTGATCCAGGTCTTAAATGGAACAATACTTGATTAAGCCTTGTGACTCAAGAGAAATTACTCAGATAAGCCCCATGACTTCCATGACATGGACGACATGTGGCTTACCATGATACTATTATTAACCTATATTCATATTCAATAAAGTATCATTCTCTTCTTAAATCTCTCCCTTATTTTGTTTATTATACTTTCCAGAAGTATAAACTCAACAGTGGTAGCACAGGTAGGTTATTCATACCTACCCAACTCAAAGGAAAAATTCCTCACAAGAAAAAAACCCAAACAATGTTGCTTTCTAACGGCTGGAGAGACTACAAAGTAGAACAAGACGTCTCCTCAGGCCTTGTCATCTACAATAATGTCCTTGTACCCATTAACCAGTACAACGCTCTCAAAGCCCGCAGACTGTTTTCTATCACGCTAACCACAACAGCGCCTATGCAACCTTAGATACCCAATATTGTGTTTCAACGCTTACGTACCGCTGAGATTGGCGCCTTTGCAGGGTTACACCGTGAAAATGCCTCTTTTTGGATCAACAGCACTGAGAGCAAGTTTGAACAAGCAGAGTACCCCCAAAGACTCTGGGTCAGTGAGATTGCCCTCTGTGTCACAGAGACCGCTTCACGTTTCGTAACCAAGTGGCTAGCTCAACATCCTTACTAGAAGAAAAACTGGGAAGTGTTCAAGGCCGCATTCCTCAAAAATTTCTCCATGAAGGAATCAAATGTGGTGATCATGATCAAGCTTCAAACCTTCAAAATGACAGGAATCATCAAAAAATACATCACCACATATTAAGGACTATGTGACTGTGCACCCAACACCATCAACTTTGATGAACCTGGGCCATGCCTGGACTTCTATAATAGCCTTCTCACGCACATTAGATGTCAGTTTGACACAACCCTCTGCAAGAACCTCAAGGATTTGTTCCTCAAAGAAAAACGCGCAGCTCAGAAGTCTGACAATCTACATGCCACCAACAAGCGCAAGAAAAAACCTGCAGCTAAAAGAGAGCCTCACCCCAATAAGCAAAATAACCGAGCCAACAGTACTCAACCTTGAAATGGGAATCACACTGCACAAGCCAACCAGGCCAGCACCAAAGATACCAACAAGGAGGGAAAAGCTCAGGGAAGTGGTTAGGCGAGCTGTTCTTCCCTTTTTCACAAATCTTGTACAGAAAACAGAATGTGAACTCAATCATCATGATCCAAGTTTCCTTCAGCGATTCTCTACTGTTTGCTGCCCAGACTAGAAATAAACTTCTTACCTATCCTTTCCGTTTTGCAGATGCCAGGGCACAGCACTATTTAGTACGGGAGCTGATCAATCACTCATTAACAAAAGTTTTGCAGACTTTCAGGAAGCCAGTTGTAGGTAGAGGCATTGGGCGGCTCAGGGTGAGGTGCAGTCAAGCCGGCGGGTAGGGCCCACCATAAAATGGGTGCTAACTTGATAATATAAGATACATATCACCCGAGTATGGACCAGGGTCCGGAGTTGGGGACCACAGAATCCACCAAACTGGTCAAAGTAATGTATAGTACTCCAAACAGTTGGATAGAGGGGGTCTTGGCTGCGGCAGTAGGTTTCAGTGGGCGGTCTGGTTGTGGGGTTAAGGGAGGAGGCATAGGAACAAAGTAGGCAGGCAGATAATTGTACTTGTCTTTGAACAATCTTGGCAGCCTTTTGTACCACTTTCCTTCTTGTCCTATGTGTTCAGTTTCTCTAGTTCTAGCCAAAAAGTTGGCAATGAGAATGGTCTCCAAGTTGTACTCTGAATAGGCCGATTTGGGGGGGGAATTCAGTAAAATGCACAGGTTCAAAGGGGGCTCCTGGGTACGGTATAATGCCTGGGGCAATTTGGCAGATTGGTCTTGGGGGAGTGCGGCAGCCTGGCGGTCTACTTGACCGGAATTAAGATGGAAGATCACTAAGACTAGATAGGGTAAGATTTGTTTGAACCAAAGGTTCATAAAACTTTATTATCAAAAATGACAATGGGGTCTTCACCGTACTGCCAGGGTCTTTATACCCTTGGACTTTTCTTCTTCAATTTTCACAGGGTTCAGGTTTGCAGACAAGGCACTGGCGGGACGTGGGTCTTGGCTTGGGGTCTCAAGGGTGTTGTGTTCTGAGGCGCGGCACAGACACACAATGGGAAATCCTAACCTTAGGTTTAGATTTGTACTAAGTCTTGGTTAGATGACAGAGAAGGCAATTGTGTTTACCTTGCGGCCCTGGATGTATAATCTCTGCTAGGCGTGGCTAGAGAGAGGCGCAGAAGTACAGAAGACACAAAGACAAAAATGTGAATAGAACTTAATTTTATTGGTGAATATGGAAATGGAATATATAGTGGTTGAGAATACCACAAAACACTACCAGGACGGTAGAATCACTAGCCACAAGCATGAGTGGGGCGAGTGAGTTGCGCAGAGTCAGGAAACCAAACAATCATATTTCCTGAAGCAGAAGCCAGTTCATTTCAAGAGTCAAAAGCAAAAGCAAGAGATTCATCTTCAAAATGGCTCACCAAAGGCGAAATCAAAACATGGTGAATGCTGTTATTCACGACATTGCCCCCCTCTAGATTGGCCTTAGGGGGGTGATACTTGTGGAGGAACTTGGTGTGTACGCGAGCAAAAGGGCGACCACTGGAGAGGAACTTTACAGTGTACTCAGATCCTCATTTGAAAGTCACCTCTAAAGGTCCAATTCACAGGGAGTTCAGCTTGTGCGCGCGCCCACCCACACGGTGTTGGTAGTACAGGACATGGTCACCAACATCAAACTCAGGCAAGACAGAGCGCCCAGCGTTGTCAGGAGAGAGCTCGAGCATCTTAGTCTTATATGTGGAAGTGTAGGCAGTGGCCTGTATATCAATGATGCGGTTGACTAAGTCTTTGATGTGGTTGTCAGGGTTCATGGCCTTATTAGAGGAGAGTAGGGGAGCCCCCAAGAGCAACAGAGTGGTGGCTTCACGCCCATACAACATGGCAAAGGGGGAGTACCCTGTGACCCAATGCTTGCTCAGACAATAGGCAAAGAGTGAAGCAGGTAAGTATAGATCCCAATTGGCAGCGTCAGAGTAGGTGAGTTTCCTCATGATAGAAACCAGTGTTGAGTTGGCACGCTCAACTGCCCCATTAGTGAAAGGATTATAGGAGGCAGAGAAAGACTGGTGAGTTCCTAGAGCTTTAACAACAGAGGTTACAAGTTTGGCATTGAAGTTGGTTCTGTTGTCTGATAACAGCACTTGAGGACAACCATGGCGGTAGAAAACATCTTGAAGCAGGAAGGCAGCAGTAGTCTTAGCAGTGATGTCTTTAGTAGGGCGAGCTTCTACCCATTTGCTGAAGTGGTCGACGGCAATCAAGATAAAGCGGCATCTGGAGCGTGAGCGGGGGAGAGGACCTACAGCATCAATGCTGACAGTGTGAAAGGCATGTTGAGGGGGACCAATTTGAACTCATGAGAAGCAGCTCAGGGCCTCTGAAGTTGGCAGTCATGGCAACTAGCTATGACATCAGGGATCAACAGGCAAAGGTTATCCCAGAAGTAATTCTTCCAAAGCCAGTCAAAGGTCTTGGCAATGCCTCCATGGCCAGTTTCTTTATGAGCTTGTGACACCAAGGAGAGGCAAAGACTGGGGCGCACGTATGGTAGGTATTGACCCCGCATGTCAGGGATCCAGTCTCAGGCAGCCAGCCCGTTGTTTTTGGGGATAACTTGGGCCGGGTTTCTGGCGGGCAGGGCCCACCACAAGATAGGAGCTAACTTGAGAAGGTAAGACGCGGACTTCATCACCCAAGACCAGGAGACAGTGGCCGGTATAATGGTGTCCACCACCCCTGTGAGAGTGATGTACACTATACCAAAAAGCTTGCCGGTGTGGTTGGTTGGTAAGTCGGGCAAAGATGCAGGTATTGGTTTGGGTGTTACTGGCGGTTCCATATAAATATTGTAGGCTGGGAGATAGTTAAACTTTCCTCTAAACAGTTTGGGTGTAGAGAATATCCACGGGCCTTGGCGGTTGTATCTGACAGCGGATTGGATGCGGGCTAATGGATCTAGTTTAATGATTTTCTCTGGCGTGTAGTCCTTGTACTTGGGTTTTAAAGGATACTCGGTGAAATGGACAGGCCCAAAGGGTACACCAACCGGACGTAATACTGCGGGCGGTGGGGCAGGCGGACCAGAAGATCTTGAGCTGAACTGATAGACAGCAAATACAAAACATAGTAATAGCTGTATAAGTCAAAATAACATAAACTTTATTTCAAAATGGCAATAAGTTTGGAGGGCGGGGTCCTTGGGTCTATATAGCACCCCACCTCCAAACTTAACATTTTTTGTGTGAGTCATCAGGGCATTGGGAAAGGCAGGGCCGGGGTACTTGGGTACTTGGGTCTAAAGGCAGCAAAATGGCACTTGTCCCGGGAGTTCTTTCATTGGTTGTGACTCCCAATTTAGCCACCTGATTATCTTGCTCTAGCGTTGTGGTCATGGGGCCAGGTTGCGGGCCGGTGCCTCTTCCTTGGGTTGGCTCTTGATTGATTGCTGGTGAAGACTTTAAACTCATAAAGCTAATAGTTGTTGCCTGGTTGCCTCCATTAGATGTTGTGGTTGGCATTCCACTTAGTGCAATAATTTCCTCGGCTTGATCTACTTTTCTGGGCGGGTTGTCTTCTTCAACATCAGCTTGCAGGGGCTTGATCCCAGAAAAATGCGGGTGGTTGGTCTTGCAGTCCTCTGGCCCAGCGACCTGGGGAATCCAGGTTCCGGGTTTGATTCCCGCTCCTGGGCCTGAAGTTCCAGAGGGAAAAATTGTCAATCCTGACACTGCACCTTCTTGAAGAGTTGGTTGGCGCGTATGAGGGTGTCTTCAGACAATTTGGACAGGGCAAGACAAACCTCTTCAGTCTCACTTTCCCAGAAAGAAGGGTAACCAATTAGCTTGTACAGGCGGTCTGCCTCAGCAGGATGTAGGGCAAGGATGGGCATTTGGGACAGCCCATCAGCGTTCTGATGTTGAATCCCGGGGCAATGGAGAACAGTGAAGTCATAACTTTGTAGGCAGAGGGCACATCTAGCTAAGCGTCTTTCAGGTTCCTTAAGTTGTTGTAACTATTTGAGCAAAGTGTGGTCAGTGACAACAGTGAAGTGGGTACCATATACATAGTGGCGGAATTGTTTGACTGCATGCAGCACAGCAAGGCATTTCTTCTCTGTAACACTATAATTTTTTCATGCTTATTTAGCACACGGGAAGTATAGGCTACAGGGTGGTCCACACCTTCATTGTTGAGCTGAGCCAAGATAGCCACAATGGCAAGGTCACTCACATCAGTGTACAAGATGAATTCCTTATTGTAATTGGGGTACACTAAAATGGGTGCTTCTTTGAGTTTCTGCTTTAGAGTCTTGAAGGCTTGCTGTTGGCTGGCGGTCCATTCAAAAGGAACATTACACAACAGTTGGACCAGGGGTTTGCTAGTATCAGCAAAATCAGGAATGAATTATCTATAGTAACCCATCATGCCCAGAAAGACTTGTACTTCTTGAAGGTTGGTGGGCGGAAGCATTTTGTTGATGGCTTCAACTTTCTTGGTCATTGGACAAATCCCTGTCTGGGTTACTTTATGGCCCAGGAATTCAAGGCGTTCTTTGAAGAAAGCACACTTATAGGGCTTTAACTTGAGGCCAGCTTCTTGGATCTTTATGAACACCTCTTTAAGGTGGGCTAGGTGATCAGTGAAAGTTGCGCTGAAGACTGTTATATCATATAGATAGACTAAGACACACGACAACTTAAAGTCACGCAGGATGGAGTCCATGGCCCTCTGGAAAGTTGCCAGGGCATTACAGAGCCCTTGCAGCATGCGGATAGGCTCAAACAATCCTTCTGATGTGATGAGTGCAGCCTTCTGACGTTCTTCAGGAGAGAGGTCAACTTGCCAGTAACCAGACGCCAAATCCATGGCAGAGAAAAACTTAGAACCTCCAAGGCGTCAAAGAACGTCATCAATACACGGTAAGGGATAGGAATCTTTCTTGGTTAGAGAATTCAACCTCCAATAGTCCATCAAAATCTGGTAACCTCCATTTTTTCTTTAAGATGAGCAGAGGAGAAGCCCAGGGACTCTGAGAGGGAGCTAGCAGTCCAGCATCCAGCAGTTGTTTGAGCTCCTTAGAAACCTGCACATCTTCCACTTGGCTGCGGCGGTATGGCTTGACACAAAAGAGGGGAGCATCTCCTGTGTCAATCTGATGATTCACACCTTTGGCCAGTCCATAATCAGTGCTATCTTTAGCAAATATGTCTGAGAATTGGTCTAGTAAATCAAACACCTCCTTCTGTTGAACCGGGGACAACTGAGGGAAGTCTTAGGCCGTGAACAGAGATAGGACTTGAGGCTTGTTTTTGGGTAGGTTAAAGTCTTGAAACGTTCCAAAAGGGTGAAGAGACAAGACGTCAGGAGTATTTAGCAACTTTCCATAACCAACGACCTGTCCTCTTGATACAGTCATAGGAAGTGGGGTAAGGTTGGCAACTAGTAATTAAACGGGATCCTTGTGGGAAACGTCCAGAATTCCAGGACAAAGGTAAGGCTTGTTACGCCCCAGCAAAGGAGGGGAGTACAGCTCTAAGAAAGTCTGTTCAGGTAGTTCATATGATATCTGAGAGTCTATGATAGCCTGAGAGCCTGGGGGGATGGTGATAGCAGACGTGGCCATGAGAGGGATCCCCTCAGTTGCCGGACAAGCCATGGGAGGACACTTCATGTTGGTGGAATGGGTTTGGTATTTCAGGGTGAAAACCCCCGTGGGGTACTCCAGAGTACATGTCTTCAAACATTTACCAGGAACTTTGATTGGCTCCTTGAAGATCAGAGGGACTTTGTACCCTAGGATAGAAAGATAACCATCCTTTAGGTTGATGATCCCACTATATTCCCAAAGGAACTGGGTACCAATCAAAAGGTCATAGCTCTCATTTTCTATAACAACAGCTGGCGCAGCCAACAGGAGTTTACCAAATTACATTGGTAAGGCAGAGTATGCGCCAATGGCGCAAGTCATGGAGAGACCAGCGGTGCCATAGGATTGATGGTAGTTGAGGTCGGGAGCCAGGTTAAGTTTCTTCACCAGTTTAGAAAAAACAACGTTGACAGGAGAACCGGTGTCTAGGACGGCTTTGATCTTTACTTTTTGGATAGATATCTCTACCCGGGTGGTGGTGCGCCCAAAGGGTGACAGAACAGCCAAGATATCCTGTGCCTCAGCTAATTCCTTGTCCCATTTCTCAATCATGCATCTTAGTCCTGGGAACTCCTTATATACGGTTTAGAGAGGGAGTGAGACAGATACATTCTTGAAAACAGCGTCTGCAACTTCAGCGGCTTCCTCTGATGATTCCACTAATACAGGGGACCGTTTTGCCTGAGTAGGAAGGGGAGGGAGACTATTGCTTTGGCTTCAGACAAGGGTTTGGAGGTAGTTGTAGTCTTCCCAGATTGTAGCTTGTAGGGAACTGCAATAGTCTCTGGGACGGCAAGAACAGAATACCTGTATGCATCAGGGTCTTCAACATCAGATTCATCCACATCAGAATCATCAGAAATGTCATGGAACAGGAGGAGGATAGGAGGAGCTTCATCATCAGCAGGATCAGAGTCAGTAGCAGGAAGAGGTGTAGGAGGAGGCTGGGAAGAATTGTCAACCAAGAGCGTCTCTGCCTCTAGGTTGACTGTTCTTTTCCTGACTGATCCTTGAGATCAGCTCCTTCAACCCGCGGATTGGTGCAGACGCAAGAGTGGTGGCCTATCTGACCGCAGTTGTGGCAACCCTGACGTTGAGGAGGATTTTGTGAGTTCATGGTGATGATACAAGGACCGCGAGAAGAGGAGCTAGAGTTGGAAGCAGCACAACTCTCCCAAACAACTGCCCCAGAATAGGTAAGATGCATATCTTGTAGCAGTGTCTTTATACTTTTCATGGAGGACAGCATAGCCTTATGGGCCTTGAAATGAAGGCATATGAGTTGATTCACCTTGAGGGCTTGGGCGCAGGACATATACGCTTCATGCGCTGTCAATTGTCTGCTTGTTATTAACTGTTGTCCCTCCATGTAAAATCTGTCGGCAAATTCAGCTAATGTCTCTTTGGGCTTGAAAGATATGTGCATGAAGGCATCCTTTTTCACTTCCAGGCTAAGATCACCACCAAAATTGTCAATCAGGAGCTGTTTCATGTCTTCCCAAGTATCAATGGTGGGTAGCTCAGGCACCACCACCTCTTGGCAAGCCGGGTATAAACAGGTCAGAATGTGTTCCTTCTTAACCTCATCTGATGCTTGCCTCATGGCGGTTTCATAAATAGTTAAGAAAGCAGCAATAGTTGAGGTTTTGGAATCAAAGACTTGCTTAAAAGTAGGCTTGAAGTGTGCCTCAGGAGCTGGGCCACCATTGCTGCTATCAAGTACATTTATGCGCGGGGAGAACTCAGCTTCAGATTTGGAGGGGGGTTGTCTAGCCCATAGCTGTTAAACACTTTCTTCAAGGGTCGTCAGAGTCTTGGTAGTTCTGGCACCCATAGTGTTGGCCAGAGTGGTCTGTTGTTCAGAAACATCCAGGTGTTGTCCTTGGGTAGTGACAACAGTGGAGAGCTCAGCCAGCCGCAAAGTAAGGGATGGCCCCACTGATAGGCAAGGGGCAAATCTGTCGTTTACTAAATCAATCAGCTCACTCATCTCCTGTACGTCTCTGTCCAACTCAGTCTGGTATCGTTTCAAATGGTCCACCTCATTAGCTAGGGCAATCAACTCCCTGGCACAGTGGATTTGAGGAGCCCCTGCCAAACCAGGACAACAGCCATCCTCCTTGTTAACCCTGAGTGGTCTAGCTGCAACCGTCACTACCTCACGCAAAGCAGCAACTTCTTGCTGTAGTTCAGCAACCTAAGCAGTCAGCGCAAAAACCTGGGGGTCAGGTTGAGGAATTTCAGTAGGACGTCCTTGGCTACAAATGGAAGCACATAATTCTTGGATGGCCTCCCAGATCCTCTGCTCTCTGTCCACCAGATCATCAGCAGGAGGAGAAGGCGGGGCATCAGGTTTGGGAGTAGACAGCTCATTCACCTGACTCTGAAGTTTGGCTATAGCAGCAGTGGTAGCTCTCTCTTGATTAAATTCTGCACTGAGTTCATTTAGACCTTGGGCGGCAAGGACAGCTACCTGTTGCAATTGCTCAAAGGAATAGACAATATATGCATTGAGCTGTTGCACTAGGCGTTCAAAGTTGGAGAGATAAGCATTTAGGGTGGAGTCTACTTGAGTTTGCCAGGGTTGCTCTAACTGGTGAAACTCATGTAATTGCTCCCTAACATACTCAGGGATGGACTGGCACATTTGCTTGATGGAATTAACTAAACATGTTTGAGAGGTGACCAAATCACGCTGATTATCAGATACCAGGGAGAACAGGGAATGAATCCACTGTTAGTAGGCAGCAAACTGGTCCCAGTGATGTGTAACAGCTGCCTGTAGAGACAAAATTTCTTGAACATAGAGTCCCAACACCATCTGTTGGTGGGCCAAGGCAGGCTGTACAAAGGATGACAGCAGATGATCAGCGGAGCCAGCCGCTGAGAGGAGATGTTGTGGAAATTGAGGAACCACAATCAGTTCATAGTATTCAGCCTTACTGAACTGCAAATGGAGGCAAGGGATGGCCCCATCCTGAGCTATCCCAAAGGGCTACTGCCATGACTTGTTCCAAGTCAGGGGTACCCATAGGGTAAGCAACTAGGCAGGGACCATTTCCAAGGTTCAGTACAGTAGGGACAATATGCGGGTTGGCAATGTCTTCCTCAATAGGAGGGCTGGTAATTTCAGGCGAGGTCAACTCCCAAATAGGCGGAGGCAAGGAACCTGAAAACATAGATGCAAAAGGGATAACCAAGGGGCTTACAGCCCCTGTAGTGAGCACCATTTTTGTTGTGTTCTGAGGCGCGGCACAGACACACAACAGGAAATCCTAACCTTAGGATTGGATTTGTACTAAGTCTTGGTTAGATGACAGGGAAGGCAATTGCTTTTACCTTGCGGCCCTGGATGAATAATCTCTGCTAGGCGTGGCTAGAGAGAGGCGCGGAAGTACAGAAGACACAAAGACAAAAATGTGAATAGAACTTAATTTTATTGGTGAATATGGAAATGGAATATATAGTGGTTGAGAATACCACAAAACACTACCAGGACGGTAGGATCACTTGCCACAAGCATGAGTGGGGCAAGTGAGTTGCGCAGAGTCAGGAAACTGAACAATCATATTTCCTGATGTAGAAACCAGTTCATTTCAAGAGTTGAAAGCAAAAGCAAGAGATTTGTCTTCAAAATGGCCCACCAAAGGCAAAATCAAAACATGGTGAATGCCGTTATTCACAAAAAAGGGCGGCAGATCCAGGTTGTGCCTGCTCTGGCAAATTGGAAAGGCGATGCTTTGTTTTTGCTGCCACTGTTTACTATGTCACCTGAGTAGTCCAATTTTACTACCCCTTCTGGGCGGGAGACTGGAAGTTGCTGGTGGTCATTGGCAAGGTTAAAAATAGGTTTTGTTTTAACCTCCTTAAGGCAAGCTGCAACCTCTGCATAGGTTCAGGTCTTTGGTGGCTCAAGGTTGGCATCAATCTGATGAACATTTGGGGAATTGTCTTTGGGAGGCTGGCGGGTCTTGGAGTAACTTGTTAACTTGGGTTTGCAATTTAACAAGTGGGCGGTCTCCCGTTCACTTTGTGTGATTCAAGTAGTCTTTGGAGGGTCCTCTGTAGTAGGCCAGCGGATTACAGAGTAATTTACTGGGTTGAGTCTGTGATTTAACGGGTTGGCAGGTCCTGGACTGATCTGGAGGGTTTGATCTGCCTTCGGGGAACTGGGGATCAACTCTTGGGTTTTCAATACAAGTATTGAAATGTCATTCATGACATCATTCCCTTCCTTCTCAGGGGTCCCTTCCTTTCTGGCCTTCTTCTCAAGGTATTGTTGGATTGCTAGTTGGGCATTGGGTAGGTTGCTTAATGGTTCCCAGGTGCTTTCCTTGGGTGGATATCCCTTTCACTTGACGTAGTACTGGAGGGTCTTGTAGTAGGTACGGTCTCCATGAACATATTCAACTTTATATTCTTCAGATTGTCCTACTTGGATTGGAGGGGGGTCAGTTTTAGTTTCTGGTGGGAGAGGGAGTTTCCCTCTTTCTTGAATAGAAGCGTGCAGTGGAAGACGTTATGTATTTTCCACAAGGGGGTAATTCTAGCTCAAATGCTACTTCATCTACTAGTTTGGTGATCTTGTAGGGGCCACTTCTTCTGTGGGCTAACTTTTGACAGGGAACAGTCAGAGGCACATTTTAAGAGTCCAGATAGACTTTGTCCCCTACCTTCAACGGTTTCCCAGGAATCCTCTTTTTTTCAGCAAAAGCCTTATAAGTCTGGACAGAGCGGTTCAGGTTCTTAAGACAGGTTTGTTGGGTGTTGTGTATCTGTTCAATCCAGGTTTGTCCTAACGGGCTTATTTCCTTACTATCAATACTGGGATTCCAAGATGGGTCAACCCCATAATTGGCCTTGAAGGGGGACATCCCCGTGGGGGCGTGGTCTTTGCTGTTGTAGGCATACTGTGCCATGGGTAGCATTTTGGCCCAGTTATCTTGGTTGGTGTTGGCGTAGCATCATAGGTATTGTTCAAGAATTTGGTTTACTCATTCAGTCTGGCTGTTGGTCTGTGGGTGGTATGAGGTTGATACACAGCACTTTACCCCCAAGTCCTTCATCACCTGAGTCCAGTATTTGGAGGTTAATTGTGGTCCTCTATCAGTGATGATTTCTGCCGGAGTGCCGTGTTGAGTTAGGATGCGGTTGTGGAAATGTCTAGCTGTCTCCGCAGCGGTGCAGTGGGTGGTGGTAGGGAAAAAATAGGACATCTTATTAAATCTATCTACCATGACCAGGATGGCGTTAAACGTGTTGGAGGGAGGCAGCTCTACAATATAGTCCATTGACACGGACTGCCAGGGTCCTGCAGGTATGTCTAGTAGTCTTAGCAGGCCTTCAGGTTTAGATCTACGGGTTTTGGTTCTTCCACATGTCTCACAGCCTTTGATGTAGGCAGCCACATCTTTGTCCAGTTGGGGCCAAGCGTAATTCTTCTTGATTCCTTGGAGTTTCTTGAGTCTGCCAGGATGGCCGGCCATCTCTGAGTTGTGGTAGTCAATGAGTACTTTGGTCCTTGTCTTGCCTTCTGGTACATAGATCTGGTTGTGTAGTAGCAGGGTGGATCCTTTCAGCAAGAATCCTTTCTTGTGGTGGCAGCTCTCTGGGTCTGAGGTCAAGTCAGCAACAAGGTCCGCTGAGTATTTGTCTTGTTTCTGTGCCTCAATTACGTCAGGTTTGCGGGCCATGATCTTAATGTACATCAGTTGGATGCCTAGGCTGGCTGGGTCAAGGAGTACATATGTGTTGTGGTCCTTGGTTTTTGTAGAGGAAGGCATCAGATCAGCTCTTCTACTCAGGGCGTCAGGTACCACGTTCACCTTCCCAGTCTTGTAGTCAATGGTAAAGGTATAGTCAGCCAGTTCCAAGGCCCATCTGGCCTGTATCTGGTTTAGCTGTCTGGGTTTAAAGAAGTAAACCAAGTTCTTGTGATCGGTTAGGACCTTTACTGGAAATTTGGCACCACATAGGTACCAGCGCCAGTGTTTCAGGGTCTTTATTATTGCAAGCATCTCCTTGCCGTAGATTGGGTAGTTTCCTTCAGCAGGCAGCATCTTCTTGGACTAATATGCTACAGGATGTAGCATACCATCCCCTACTTCCTGAAGAAGGACCCCACCCACCGCGAAGTCAGACGCGTTGGTTTCCAGTACAAATGGCTTGGATGGGTTGGGCATGGCCAGGAAAGAGGCAGAGGTGAAAGCAAGTTTCAAGGCCACAAATGATGATGCACACTTGTCAGTCCAAGAAAATGTAACCTTGTCAGAGCAAAGGCAGGTCAGGGGCAAGATAATCAGAGATTTTTTTTTGGATGAAATCCCTGCAATAATTTGCCAGGCCCAAAAAACTTCTCACATCTTTCCTGCATTTGGGCACCGGCCAAGATGTTAATGCTTCTACTTTGTCCTGTGCCATGGCAAACCCGCCAGTCTTCACAACGTATCCCAGGAACTCAACTTCAGACTGGAAGAATTCACACTTCTTAAGCTTAGCATGTAAGTTTGCTTAGGAGAGTTTTTCTAGTATAAGGTCCAGGTGGCGCAGGTGTTCCTTGTGGGTCTTGCTGTAGATGAGGATATTGTTGAGGTAGGTCACACAGAACTGGTTGAGGTATTCACCCAATACTGTGTTTATCATGCGCTGGAAGGTGCTGGGGGCGTTGCATAGTCCAAATGGCATCACCAGGTATTTGTAGAGTCCATACCTGGTCTTGAACGCCGTTTTGTATTTGTTGCCCTCTTTGATTTGGATTTGGTTGAAGGCGTCTCTTAGGTCAATTTTTGAGTACACCTGGGCTCCAGTAAGTACGTCACAAAGGTTGTCAGCATTGGGGATGGGGTAACAGTTCTTCACAGTAATATCATTCAGCTTCTGGTAGTTCACGCAGGGACACATTCCGCTGTCCTTCTTCCCTACAAACAGCATCAGTGACAAGCAGGGGGCCTTTGATACTCGGATGAAACCCTTTTTTGTCATATCCTCCAAGTAAGCTTTCATGGCCGCTTGTTCTCAGTGGTTACAACTATAGATGGGGCCGTGGTGTGGTTGGGTATCTGGTAGTAGGTCTATAGTGTGGTTGTAGATTGAGTGGCTGGGTAGTTTTGTGGCCTCTTCTTTGCTAAATATGTGGTCCCACTTCTGCAGGGGAGTAGGTAGTATCCCAACGCTGGGTTCCATCTTTATGGTTAAGAGTCTGCTGGTTGGGGTTCTGCCGGGACTCATACAAAACGGAACAGTGTCACAAGATTCAGGTTGTCCTAAGGTGGCGGTCTGCTCACAATAGTTTAGAATCAGATCATGTCTGTCAGACCATGAGTCTCCCAGTTCTAGAGGATGAGGCAGTCCTGGAAAGAGGATCAAGGGAGTTGGATACACATTCTGTCCAATTTTCAAGGGAAGTTTCTGTTTGCACTTGTAGCCAGTGTCCAGGGAACTGTTTCCCATGGTTACTTGTAGGCTACGCTCTGAAGCTGTTAGTCCTAGTTCATTTGCCAGGTTGGCGTCAATGAAGCTTTCATCAGCTCCTGTGTCAATAAAGGCCTCTATCTGGCGCTTGATTCCCATACAGTCTATGGTCACTTGGATGAATTTATAAGATTACACAGAGGTGTTTATTTGTGCCAAGGATACAGGAAGTGTATTCTTCTTAGGGCATGCTCTGGTTAGGTGCCTGGCCTCATGGCAGTAGAAACATAACCCATCTCAATAGTGGCGTTGTAACTTGTCAGGGGACATTCCAGGTTGATTGGGTGTCATGGCCCTGCCAGCTTGGGCTGGGTTCACGTTCTGTCCTTCTTGGTTTAGACTCAGACCTTTGCATAGGGGCAGTAATTCCTCTAGGCTCAGTGTAGGCGGGTGGTGCTTCAACAGGTCTTTCATGGCTAAATTGACTCCCTTTCTGAAGATAATGTCAGATAAATCATCTTCTTGTTGGGTGCGCGTTTTCAGTTTAAGGAACTCGTTGATATAGGCTTGGATAGGGCGGTTTGCTTGTCAGATTTCTAACATAGAGTTCAGCGCATAGTATCTGGTGTCTTAGTCATTGCCAGTGCTCATGAGTTTGGCTTCAAATTTCAAATAGTCAAGGTAAAATTCAACATCTTTGGCGGTGGCTTTCCCAAACCAATCCAGTGCGTCTCCTGATAGCATGGCGGCCACCCCCAAGACTTTCTCAGTGTCACTGGGGTAGGCGTTGGCGTTGGTTTAGAAGTGGAGGCGGAGGACTGGCATGGCTTGGCGGGCTTCTTCTAAGGTGAGTTTGCCCATCTGGGGCATATCCACCTTGGTTGTGGTCTGGTTCACTATCACATTTTTCACTTGTGATGTGGCTGAGTTCTGGGGCTCTGCACCAGGTGCGGGGTCTTTCAATTCTTTGGCGGGTTGGTTCTTCATCCATGGGAGTATCAGGGAGGTAAGTGCCTTATGGGTGTAATAAGTGATTATCACAAAAAAGAGCATAAAAGTTGCCCCAAGTGTTAATAACATCTTGGGGTCCAGGTTACCGTGTTTGTAAAAGATTGTCATAATGTCAGGAAGCCAGTTGTAGGTAGAGGCATTGGGCGGCTTGGGGTGAGGTGTGGTTGAGCCGGCAGGTAGGGCCCACCATAGAATGGGTGCTAACTTGATAATATAATATACAGATTGCCCAAGTATGGACCAGGGTCTGGAGTTGGGGATCACAGAATTCACCAAACCAGTCAAAATAATGTATAGTACTCCAAACAGTTGGGTAGAGGGGGTCTTGGCTGCGGCAGTAGGTTCCAGCGGGCGGTCTGGTTGTGGGGTTAAGGGAGGAGGCATAGGAGCAAAGTAGGCAGGCAGATAATTGTACTTGTCTTTGAACAATCTTGGCGGCCTTTTGTACCACCTTCCTTCTTGTCCTATGTGTTTGGTTTCTCTAGTCCTAGCCAAAAAGTTGGCAATGAGAATGGTCTCCAAGTTGTACTCTGAATAAACTGGGTTGGGGGGTATTCAGTAAAATGCACAGGTCCAAAGGGGGCTCCCAAGGGACAGTATAATGCCTGGGGCAATTTGGCAGATTGATCTTGGGGGAGTGCGGCAGCCTGGCAGTTTACTTGACTGGAATTAAGATGGAAGATCACTAAGACTAGATAGGGTAAGATTTGTTTGAACCAAAGGTTCATAAAACTTTATTATCAAAAATGACAATGGGGTCTTCACCGTACCGCCAGGGTCTTTATACCCTGGGACTTTGCTTCTTCAATTTTTGCAGGGTTCAGGTTTGCAGACAAGGTACTGGCGGGACATGGGTCTTGGCTTGGGGTCTCAAGGGCGGCAGATCCAGGTTGTGCCTGCTCTGGCAAATTGAAAAGGCAATGCTTTGTTTTGCCGCCACTGTTCACTATGTCACCTGAGTAGTCTAATTGTACTACCCCTTCTGGGCGGGAGACTGGCAGTTGCTGGTGGTCATTGGCAAGGTTAAAAATAGGGTTTTTTAACCTCCTTAAGGCAAGCTGCAATTTCTGCATAGGTTTGGGTCTTTGGTGGCTCAAGGTTGGCATCAATTTGATGAACATTTGGGGAATTGTCTTTGGGAGGCTGGCGGGTCTCAGAGTAACTTGTTAACTCAGGTTTGCAACTTAACAAGTGGGCAGTCTCCTGTCCACTTTGTGTGACTTGAGTAGTCTTTGGAGGGTCCTCTGTAGTAGGCCAGCAGATTGCGGAATAATTTACTGGGTTGAGTCTGTGATTTAACAGGTTGGCGGGTCCTGGACTAATCTGTAGGGTTTGATCCAGCTTCTGGGAACTGGGGATCAACTCTTGGATTTCAATGCAAGTATTAAAATGTCATTCATGACACAGACCTCATGAAGTTACCTATCACTTGAAGTAACATCAAGAAAGTCATCATGGCAGACAACCACAGCACACCAGTTACCCACAAGACAAAACCTTTCCGAGCCCAAAATGGAGACGTACAAACAACAATTAACAACCCTATCATACCTATCCCCAAGTATGATGTCATACTTGGTTTTGACTGGATGAGAAAGAAAAAGCCTCAAATCAACTGGGACAGTGCCATCCTCACCATCTAGCAAGGAGAAGTCCACCATCACGTGTACCTGACACACCTTGACAACCTCATAAGGGACCACATATTTGTAAAGATCATGGAAACAGAAAAGAAAACTGACATCAGAAAAATCAATTGGAGCACATGTACGTATGAATTCATCCACTTCAAAAATACAGAAACTCAACATGAACAGAACCCAATCAGAAACCAGCTAGTCAATGAGTTTTCCTCTGTATTCCAAGAATCACTACCCGGGTTGCCCCCTGATTGGGGCATATAGCATGAGATCAACCTAAAAGGTAGTGTTCCTAAAGCGCAACCCATCTACTGCCTCTAACCACAAGAAGACGACGCCCTGAAGGCTTATCTTGACAAAGCACTCAAGAAAGGCCTCACCAGACCCTCAAAATCACCCTTTGGGGCTGCTGTCTTCTTCATGGTGAAGAAAGATGGAGGCCTCTGCCTGGTCACAGACTACAGGGTCCTCAACAAGGTCACAATAAAAAACAGGTATTCCCTGCCCCTAATTGATGACCTTTTTGATGCCCTTGGGGGAGTCCCAAATCTTCATAAAAGTTTGATTTGACAGCAGGATATCACCAAATTTGCTTAAAACCTGAAGACATTTCAAAGACCGCATTTTGAACTAAATATGGTTTCTTTGAATGTGTTGTCCTCAACTTTGGCATTACAAACGCTCCCAGTACCTTTTTAACCTTCAAGAATGAAGTATTCAAGGAACACATTTGGAAAAAAGCAATCATCTACCTGGACAACATCATCATTTACAGCCCCAACCTGCAACAGATCTAGGAAGACGTCTGAGCAGTCTTCCATACCTTGCAAGAAAACCAACTGATTGCCAAACCATCCAAATGCAAGTTCTTCTCAACTGAGCTTCTATTCCTTGGACATATCATAAGCAAGGACAATATCAAGCTGGACCCAGACAAAATACGCGCTATAACAGAGATATCAGCCTCAAGAAATAAGAGCAAACTCTGCACTTTCCTTGGAATAATAGCTTATGTACGCAGGTTCATCCCTGACTGTGGCGCCCTGACAGCCCCCTTGTCAGCCATCACTGGGAAAACAATCAAATTTGTCTGGACACCCTTACAAGATCAACACTTCTGCCAACTGAAAGAGCGCATGGTCACTGCCCCCATCCTGCAATACCCAAACTGTGAGGGGATTTATGAGCTATAAACCAACACCTCTGATTATGCCATAAGAGGAGTCTTTTGTATCCAAACGGCCCAAAAGGACTTCCTCCCCGTGGCATATGAATCAAGGAAGTTATTAGACGGCAAACAAAGATACCCCATACACAATAAGGAATTGGTTGCCATCATACACTGCCTCATGAAGTGGCAATGCTATCTGGAAAAAGCCCAGACGTTCAAAGTACTCCCTGACCACAAGTTGTCAATATTCTTCAAAACACAACAACACCTGTCAAGAAGACAAGCCAAATGTATGAGTCTTATACAGAGATACCCCATGCAAATTGAATATAAGCCAGGCAGAGATATGCTTACTGCAGACGCCCTATCAAGGCTATACAATAAACACATCCTCTGCACTGATGACAACCCAATTGTCCCATGTTAATCATGAGGAATCTCCAAGAAGGGTTCCTACCTGGTACACCAATGGACATCCAAGAGAAAGTCCTCAAGAACAAACATCTGTTCAAAAACGTATATGGTACCCTCTACCAAATTCTCCCAAATGGTGACACTGTACCCTATGGGCCATCAACACAAAAGATTGACACCATCCTCTGTTATCACAGAGACTTGGGACACAGGCCTAGTAGAAACTTGCATGAATATCTCAAGTCTTGCTACTGGTGGCCCAACATGCTAGATGATATCAGAGAAGTACTGGAGCAATGTGGGGTCTGTGAAAAGTACACTCAAACCAAAGCCCCACCCAAGTCATTAGTACCTGTATCTATCACACAACCCTTCAAGGTATGTTTGTTAGATATTGTGGGACCTATGCCTGGTGAAAGCAAGGGCAAGAAGTACATCATCACAGCCATCAACTATGCAACCAGATGGCCCATAGCACAAGCCACAAAAGAACACAAAAGCAATGACGTGAGATGATTCATTGGCAAGGAGATCATAGCAAAGTTTGGAAAGCCCAACCTCTTAATCACAGATGGAGGCACCAAACTCAAAGCTATTGACACCAACATCTATCTAGCCAAAAATGGAATAAGACACATCACAGCCAGCCCATATCACCCACAAGAAAATGTATGTGTAGAACAACTAAACGGCTCTCTAGTGGAAGCCCTCAGTAAGTTATCTGCCAACAATACAAAAGCCTGGGTTGATATGCTACCAACCGCCCTTATAGTCTTCAGAACACAAGTCAACCGCAATACGGGCAAAAGCCCTTATAAACTTTGTCTATGGTCAGAAACTCTCACTTGTCAGTACAACCACAGGACCACAACTGCCACTTCCCAAGAAGATACCAGACAGTGATGATCCAAAAGTACTACAAGCCAGAAAAGACCAAGAAAAGATGGAACAACAAAGGGTCCAGCGGGAAGCAATCCCACTGCAACAAGAAAGGTTCCAAGTCAGAGACAAGATCTGGGTTGTCAATCACAACCAACACAAGCTAGACCCAGGATTACATGGGCCAGGCATTGTCATGGAAGTCAAACCCAACAACACCTACCTCATCAAAGGGATTGGAGCTCAAACCAAACTAAAAAGTATGCATCATGATTGCCTCCGTTTGTGCAAGGCAAGGGCAGCCCAATAAAATTCAAGGCTCTCTGTACCCAACACCAAACTGGATCAATACCAAGCCCGCCTACCAGATATTCTCAAGAAGATTCCCAAGGCTCCGCCTTCCAGCACCCCAGGGGGGATGTTGCAACATATTTGATTACTCTCTCTTGAGGAATTAACACCCTGTGTAAATCACCGAGCAACTCACCAAGTGGTTCACCGCCCAGCCAAAAACTGGTGGCACCATTATCAGTTAATCATCTATGACAGGATCACTCAATCCAGGTCCTTAATGGAACACAACTTGATTAAGCCTTGTGACTCAAGAGGAACATTACCCAGATAAGCCCCATGGCCTCTATGACGTACATGGACAACATGTGACTTATCATGATACTATATATTAACCTATATTCATATTCAATAAAGTATCATTCTCTTCTTTAATCTTCCCCTTATTTTGTTTATTATACTTCCCAGAAGTATAAAATTGACAGAAGCATAAATATAAAATTAGACATCTTAATAAGTGAAGTATTACTGTAAGTTTAGTAAAATCAAAATATAGTTTAATAAGTTTATTATTCAATTTTTCTAATTTCTATAAAAATATAATGTTGATTTATAGCCTTACAATTAGCTAGTAAGCATTAATATTGACTTTATTATTTTAAAATATATGGTGTTTTAAATTTTTTATGTGTACTAAGTATGAGTTTGAATAGATTATAGTGAGTCCAGGCCTTTGATTTTACTTTGAGCTCATTTTTAGTACTTTGAAATATATTCTAATCTAGAGCTATTATGTTTAGTTTTATTTGATCTGAACTATCTGAAAATTTTATCTATGTACTGTCAAGTTTATACTTCTGGGAAGTATAATAAACAAAATAAGGGGAAGATTTAAGAAGAGAATGATACTTTATTGAATATGAATATAGGTTAATATATAGTATCATGGTAAGCCACATGTTGTCCATGTTTGTCATGGAGGTTATGGGGCTTATCTGAGTGATGTTCCTCCTGAGTCATGAGGCTTAATCAAGCTGTGTTCCATATAGGACCTGGATTGAATGATCCCTGTCATAGATGGTTAACTGATAATGATATCACCAGTTTATTGGCTGGGTAGTGAACCACTTGGTGAGCCGCTCAGTGATTTACTCGGGGCGTTAATTCTCTGAGAGGGAGTAATTAAAGATGTTGCTACAGTACTTATACTTTTATAAAATTATTTTATTAAGTCCCAACATTATTACTGCTAGTTTACTTTACTAACATTCCAAATGGAATTATACAGTAATAAGCAAGATTCACTAAGAAATAATATGTATTCATTTGGATCAGGTTTGTATCTAAGTGGCTTTTTCTATTATTGTAATTAAAACTAAATAAAATTGGAATGTGCAAGCCACTTATCTCTCACTCAAACAATTATTTATATATCTATTTTTAATAACATCTTTTTTAATTGACCTAGCTCTTTTTTCAATCAAGTTAATTTTTAGTGTAGAGTTTAAATGATTAATCATATAAACTGTAACAAATTAATCCAAAAATTAGTATTATTTTTAAACAATTTTTTTACTTTTTTCACTTTTAATTCACACATTCTCAAGCTGAATAAACTATAAAAATAATTTTTTGCTATGATTGTCAGAGTTGAACCGATTTTTTAAAAAACAAATAATCAAATATTAATTTATTAAAGTCTGAGTAGGCTATATTTTCATTGTGTTGCAAAATTAAAGCTCTATTTTATTTGCTTTTGAGTTGGTGGGGTTCACTCATTGATACAATTTAAAAATGGACTCCCAAAGCTAATTTTTCTTATCTAATTGCTATGTTATTATTGAGCGGAATTATTCAGGATTATTACTACCTTATATTAGTTTAATAAACACAGCTTTTAACCTTACACTTAACATTTTTACTTTGATCTTGTCTTTATTTAGCAGTTAAAGCTGATGTTTAGTAAGCTTTATATAGCCTTAGAATAATTAGTACATTTTATAAAATTTTATTTTAAATAAACTTTAGCTCATAAATTTAGCTAGTTTAGATAACCCAAATTTACAACAATTTGTGACATAATTTAGGCCACACTTCACTATATTTAACCAATATACTTTTAAAGATGCTTGTAATAAATAACATGTAAGATCGAGCTAATACATACCTTAAACTTGATATTGTCAAGATTTTGCATTTTTAGGATTTTTTTATTAGAAATAATAGTTATTTATCATTAATAATAATGTAATAGATTTTTATGACAACATATCTTGCTATCAATTAAGATTTTCTAAACAAAAATTGTGAGAAAGTCTACTTTCTGATAGACAACTATTGAATAAAGTTAAAATTCAGTTTTTTTGCTATGTGACTCCTGAAAAATGACAGTCTTTTAACTAACGGTACTTATTATACTAAAAAAACTCTTGATATAAATATACATTATACTGATGTAGTCTACTAAAATAAGCTTAGCACACTCAAAAATGAAATAAGAATATGTCTTAATTAGTGAAAAAATATCAATTGTTTTAATTTTATTATGTAATTTACACTTTTTACTATAAAAGTTAAAAATTTAATGATACAAAGATAAAAACAAACAACAAAAATATATATAATATAAAAAACAAATGAATTTTAATATTTGATTAGTATATTTATACATTAGTTTTCAAACCAGTTGAGATAAACAAATATTTTTCAGTTAAGAACACATAGGTTAAGTCACAGATCAAATTTCAACTTTTTAGATACAAATAAAAGCTAATTTCATGAAAAATATGTGTTATTTGGCGAAAATTTCCAGTCGCCTAACAACCTATGTAAACAGAACCAAAATTAAATATGATTCAAAAATAAATATGCCAAGTACTAGAACACATGAGTTTTAGTCACAGAACAAAGATACTATGTTTAATATGTTTTTAAAAACATATCAAACTCAGTCACAAAAATTAAAAACTCAATCCAACAACAAACTCTAATAGCTACTGAAACAGATAACAAAAATATCAAATATCAAATCAAATCAGTGAACCTATAATACTTTTATCAGCTTGTTCTAAAAAGCATATAATCTAGAATATGAAAAGAAAAAATGTTCCTAGTGTCTGTTTTGGTGATGAGGAACAACTTTTGGGGAAGCTTTGAATATGAATTTAGAGAAAAAAGTATATTTTATTAGATAATACTTTAGACTTATCTAGCTTGTGCTGTGAAAAAGACTTAAGTCAGATCAAAAATAGGGGAAGTTATGTGTGAGTTAGATTTGAATTGCTGGATACTTGGACAAGTCATGTGATATTGGTTTGTTGCCATTTCCAAAATGCTGAACTGAATATTGAATTAGCATCAAACCAGGCAATGACTAAATGTTATGTATGTTGGCAACAGCCAGAATACCAGTACATTCAGCTCCTTGGCACACCCTCCCTTAAGGAATTACTCTGGTACATCAGGAGAGAGCTTTTTCTTGATGGCTGCCACCTGAGGTTTCTGAAATTGTTTGCTAGTAGGTGTTAGCTGAGTTGAATATTTTCCTTTGCTGAGGCAAAGGCAGGATCTGTGGTACTTTTATGTAATAGGGTCTTTGGTGCCTTGAAACTTGACTAGGTAAGTGTTTCTGTATGGTCAGTATTTAACAATTCTTTCCAGTCCTCTATGTACTGAATCTAATTTTTTTCTGTTTTCAGCAAGGATCTAAACAGGGGAAGTTGATGGAAAGCGGTTCCTCCATAGAGGTTACCTTTTGTTTTTTTTGAGGCTCTTGCTCTCTGCTATCTTGGCTTTGAGCGGTATGTGCTGTAGTGCTGGGACTTGTTTCACTGTGGGAAGTTTTCTCTGAGGCAATCTTCATATAGGGTTGGTTATTGTGGGTGGCTATCTCTGGTTTGTATCCATATGTTAATTCAAAAATATGAGTAGCCTGTCCCTTGGCTAGTACAAATCTGAGATACTAATAATGCATATTTCACATATAGTGGCCATTTGTCTCTGGCTTTGTCATTCATTATTTTCTCCGGGATTCTGATGAGGCTGTTGCTTAGGTGTTTAACTCTGATGTTGGCTTGTGGCCTATAAGACAAGGTTGCAGAGTGTTTGATGTTCTTTGTTTTCAGATTATCATTCACTATGTATTACTTCAGCTCCTTGGCTCCATCAGTGATGATGTAGTCTGGGGCTTTATAGTCTTCTATGATTAACTTATTAATAAAGCAGTTGATTGTTTCCTCTTTCTGTTCTTTGGTTGTCCATCAGATTGGCCAGCGTATTGAAAAGTCAATGGCTACAATTAAAAAGTGTTGTTTTATTTTGGATTCTGGGAAAGGTCTTACTATGTCCAGCTCCAAATCTTAAATGATTCTGGGTCAGGCACTGGGTTAACTGTAGGTTGTGATACTTTGGTGCTTGATTATTTTTCACATACTGTGCATTTCTTTAAGACATCAATGATGTCTTGTTTTAGATCAGGACACTATATTATTTCCTTTGGGGTGAGGTATTGTTGCAACCAAGTTTCCAGCCTCACCTGCTAATGTATCTTACAATACACAGGGGGCGCTCAATGAGTCAATTCTTGAAGTATCTAATGTTATGAGTTAATCTGATGACAATGTCAAATGGCAGGCACTTTGTCCTAATTAGGAGCGTTGCCAATTTGACCTGATGATCCCTGCACAAGTTATTCCTTGGCTCCAAACCCTACATAGAACTCCCCACTATGCCACCTCCTTGTGGCCTTGTGGCTTCCCCATTCAGTATATTAATCACAATATCCTACAATAAACAAGACCTTACTCTTATTATTCTGTCCTTTCCTATTGTACTGTTGTCTTCCCCAATTCCAAGTACTGAACTCTTATTGGTTCAGTTGCAACAGTGGTAGCAGAAGTAGGTTACAACCTATTTTAAAAACAAAATTCCCCCCAAGAAAAGATGGAGTACGGGCCGCATGGCTACTACACAACAAGAGACATTCCTTCCAATCCCCAAGGGGGACATTCCCAAAGGTTATGTCATCTATCAAGATCAGCTAGTTCTTACTAGTGTATACAATTGGCTCCACCTTGGGCAGCGTGACGCTAGCGTCACCCCGCCATAGTCAGATCTGTTGCAACGTATGCTCAACCTCCAACTAGAGTCCTTCACTGGTGGTGTCAAAGGAGCTGACATTGTCAGTTGGCTCCAGTCCACTGAAATGCGCCTCTGTATCTGTCAGGTTCCCGAGTCCATGTGGGTTGCCACTGCATCTGGCTGCCTTACAGGGCCTGCCGCCATGTGGTTCACCAACTGGGCCAGCCAAGAGTTTGATGTCACCTGGGCGGCATTCTGAGACGCCACCAAGTCCCGCTACAGTGAAACCTTCTCCCCCATTGTTGTGGGAACTCCTCTTCTAGCAATCAAACAAACCGGTTCCGTCCCTGAGTATCTTGCCGTGTGGCAACAAGCCCTTGCTGCCGCCCCCAAAGCAGTGACTGATGGGAACACCATGTTGCTCACTCTCATTCTCAATGGGTTAAAGCCCCATATTTGCAAGTGGGTTCCCGTTGGCCGCTGCACCTCTATTGAAAACTTCTATAAAGCCATTGTAGAGGCCAATAACCAGGCCTCAATGGGCTTCCGCCGCACCAACAATGCTTCACCCCAACCACGTCCTGCACCTAAAAATGGCCAAGGTCAAGTGGGCCATTGCCAACCTTGCCAACAAGGAAGTGCAGCTAAACGCCCCCGCAAGGGGGAGCTCCAGATAGCGCTAATTGAGGACCAGGGAAAAGCCTGGGGGTTGTAACAACAAGAGGCCTTACAACCCTGACCAACCTGTCCTCTCAGTCCTTGCTTGCAAAGAACCCCCGCGGCTACAATCTTCATGAGGTTGAAACTCTGGACGTCTTTCAGGTCCATAGCAATGGCCCCGTGTTGCAAGCCGCTCATTCCTCAAATAAAGTAACACACTTGTCCTATCCCTTTTGTTTCTGTGGGAACACCCACAAGTTACTGGTAGATACCAGGGCTGATCACACCATGGTAGATCAGGCGTTTGCTGACTCCTAGCAATTAGACCAAGTACTCAGCAGATTCAAAGCAGTACATGTAGCTGACTCCTGCAGAGTTTCCATCACCCACGAGACGGTACCCTTCTCTGTAAGAATGGGGAACGTCCAGGTTAAGCTCTCTGGGCCAATCATGGCAGGCCTCAGCCACAACATAATTGCTGGCCTCAACTGGCTCCATCATAACCACCCCTACATTGACTGGGATACCTCTGTCATCACCCTCAATAGAAATGGGGGGGTTTCACATTTACCCCATGGAAATGAACAAACTACTACATGACACTGTGTTTGTCAGAATGATGGAAACAGGATCATATGATTTCAAGGGGGGGAGACTAGACTTTAATCAATGTTCAGTCAAAGTTATCCGTGCAGAGCCATCTGCAGTCCCTCCCTTGTCAACATCACCACCACCAGCGCTAGCTGCACTCCTTGAGGAGTACAAGGACGTATTCAGTGAAACACTCAAACAACTACCTCCACCCCGGGAAATCCAGCACGCTGTACAACTTCAAGGATCATTACCTAAAGCACAACCACTATACCTTCTCACATCAAAGGAAAATGAAAGCCTCCGCCAGCACCTTGTGGACGCGCTTGATAAGGGCTTCATTTGCCCCTTGCTCTCTCCATACAGGGCAGCGGTCTTCTTTGTAGCCAAGAAGGACAGGTCCCTTTTCTTGGTCACAGACTACTGCGCCCTAAATGAGGTGACAGTTAAAAATAAATACCCCCTGCCGCTGGTTGACAACCTGTTTGATACACTTGCAGGCGTGAAGGTCTTTAGCAAGATCAATCTCACTGCAGGGTACAACCAGGTCCTCATTGCACCAGGGGATGAGGCAAAAACTGCCTTCCATACACGCTACGGGTTGTTCAGGTGTCGTGTCATTAACTTTGGAATTACCAACTCTCCCTCCATCTTTGCCATGTTGATGAACAAAGCCTTTGAGGAATTGATTGGAAAGTGTGTGGTGGTGTACCTTGACAACATTATTGTCTTCAGTCAAGATCAAACCACACCCCCCCAACACTTCTGTGCTGTCCTCAACACTCTTTGGGAAAACCAGCTAAAAGCTAAACCCTCCAAATGTGAGTTTCTCAAGTTGAAGTTGTTATTCCTTGGGCACACCATCTCTGCCCAAGGGATAAGGCCCAACCCTGCCAAAATCAAGACAATCACTAGCATGCTGCCCCCCACTGATGTGGGCCAGGTGCGGACATTCTTGGGCATGGTTGCCTATGTACGCAAATCCATCCCCAATTGCAGGGAACTAATTGCACCTCTCACCAAGCTCCTCAATACCAAACAGCACTTCCATTGGACCCCTGCCAGAGATCAAGCCTTTGAAACGTTAAAGCAAAGGCTCACAACAGCACCAGTACTTCAGTTTCCCAACCAAAGCCGACAGTACAAACTTGAGACTGACGCCTCTGACAGGGCCATAGGGGGCGTGCTAAGATTAGAAACTGACAATGGCGTCTTCCTCCCCGTAGCATATGAATCCAGGAAGCTCACTGACTTATAACAATGTTATCCCATCCACAACAAGGAGCTGGCAGCCATTGTACACTGCGTTGAGAAGTGGTGTTGTTACTTGGAAGGTGCAACCTTATCACCCCACGTTCTGATGGACTACAAGTCACTCCAGTACTTCAACATGCAGTCCCATTTGACACACCACCAAGCAGGATGGGTTGAACGCCTATCTCCTATCAATTACGCATCAAATATAAGCCTGGAAAGGAACTCGTCACAGCCGTCACTCTTTCACAACTCTACGTAGAGTCCATCACTGGGGACAACAGTTTGGACCCAGACTGGCCCATGCTCTACCTGCGCCCTGAGGCAACCTGCTACAAGGGCCTTAACTTGGTCACCATCTCCAAGCTGAAGGACAACAAAAGTCAGTTCACCATCAATGCTGGAAACGTCTGCCGCCAGGCAGAGACAGATGAGAAGACGCCTTACATTCCCACCACACAACAAGGGGACACCATCTTGTACTACCACCAAACCTTGGGTCACACCAGAGGGCGTAACCTCTTTGAGATTATGAAACAAAAGGTTTGGTGACCGCGCATGCACCAAGACATTTTGGACCTCCTTGAGACGTGTGTGTTGTGTGAAAAGAATACGTCCAAACCTGCACCTCCCAAGTCTGTCCTACCCATCAAGGCTATGGAACCCTTTGAATAGTGGGCCCTTGACATTGTGGGACTGCTTCCCAAAGACAGACTGGGTAAGAAGTATATTGTCACCGCTATCAACTACTTCACTTGTTGGCCCGTGGCCTGGACCACAACCAACCACATGCCACCACTGTTACCCGCTTTATTGGCAAGGAAATTGTGGCTTGCTTTGGGCAACCCAAACGTCTCATCACAGATGGTGGACCCAAACTTGTTGGACACGTTGTGAAGGCATACTGTGTCAAGAACGCACTCCAACATATAGTCACAACCCCCTACCATCTGCAAGCCAACAGATGCGTGGAACGGTTAAACGGCTCCCTGGTTCAACTGATTGCCAAGCTCTCACAAGAGCACCCTAACACTGCGTGGACTGAACATCTTCCCACTGCCCTACTGATCCTGCAAGCAAGAATCAACAGGGGCACTGGGTTCAGCCCTAACACCCTGGCCTTTGGAACACCTGCCAGTCTGACAGGGGTTGAACAGGGGAAACTACGGTCCAAGGTTCCTGACAAGCCCCCTTAGTGCCAACCCTCTCCCTAGACCAATGGCGTGCCAAAGCCTGAGAGATCAAACAAAAGCGGATTGCAGGAGGGATGAAACACCTCAAAGCTAGGTACACCGTAGGTGACCCTGTCTACACCCTCAATCCTAATTCTGCCAAATTAGAACCCAACCACCTAGGGCCCTTCAAGGTAGCTGCTGTCTATGACAACCACACCTACCAACTTGAGGATGCCCAGGGAAACACCAAGAAACTTCACCATGATTGCTTGCGTCCCTGTTGTGCTATCCCCACACAAAGGTTGTTTGTGCGGACCTTCCCAGACCTTCTGCAGACTCCAGTTCTGGTGTCTGACAACAAGCAGAGAGCAAGGGGGGTGTTACAACCAAGTTTTCAGCCTCGCCTGCTAACGTATCTTACAATACACATGGGGCGCTCAATGAGTCAATTCTTGACGTATCTAACATTATGAATTAATCTGATGGCAATGTCAAATGGCGGGCACTTCATCCTAATTAGGAGCGTTGCCAATTTGACCTGATGATCCCTGCACAAGTTATTCCTTGGCTCCAAACCCTACATAGAACTCCCCACTATGCCACCCCCTTGTGGCCTTGTGGCTTCCCCATTCAGTATATTAATCACAATATCCTACAATAAACGAGACCTTACTCTTATTATTCTGTCCATTCCTATTGGACTGTTGTCTTCCCCAATTCCAAGTACTGAGCTCTCATTGGTTCAGTTGCAACAGTATAGGTTGTTGGCTTTTGTGTGTCCTAGTATACAGTGTTGACTGAAAATTATATTAACCCTTTGTGCAAATAAAATGTAGGGAATGTGTTTGTCTTTGGTGATTTGGTTACAGTGTCATTTGATACATGGAAGTGTTTCTCATTTCTCACTAGTGTGTCATGAGTTAACTGATGGGTTGAGGAATCTTTTGCTTTGGTTTTTTACTCAGTGTTGTATAGGTTGGGCCAGTCAGGGTCCAGGTGGTCAGAAGTATCTTCTCTTGGTTGGCATAGCCTAGAGAGAGCATCAGCTGTGACCAGCTCTGCCCCCTTTTTTACTGGATGACCAGGTTAAGCTGCTCAAGAAAGGACATCCATTTGGCTAGTTGGCGTATGAGTGTGTTATTAGTTTTAAAGTAGATTAAGGATTTATGATCAGTTAGTACCTGGATGGTTAAATGTTCTTCTAGATACCATATTCATTTCTTGCATGTGTGGTATATTGCTAGCAATTTTTTATTGTGTATAGGGTACCTCTGCTCAGTGTTAGTTAGTTTTTACTTTTTTTAAAATACTGGCAGAAAGTCTTGCTGCCCTGGCTGGCAGATGTGCAGGACAGCGTCAATGGTGGTGTTGCTGGCATCTGACTCAAGCTTGTAGCACCCATTGTTATTAGGGTATTGCAAGATTGACACTTTAATCAGAGCTTGATTTATTAGCTGAAAATCTTGTCATATTCTGGTGTCCAGATGAATTTTTTTGGCATTACCCTTGGTTAGGTCATTGATTGATGTGGTTAGTTTTCTGCAGACTTTGATATTTTTCTTAGGTAAGCTACCATTCTGAGAAAGCATCTAATTTGTTTAACAGATGTGGGGTGTTGTATGTTGTTTATGGCTTTGATTTTATCTTGATCTGCTTTGATGTCACCGTCAGAGACAATGTGGCCCAAGAACAGGAGTTCATTTTCCATAAATTGGCACTTACTTGGTTTTGCATAAAGTTTGTGCTTTGCAAGTCAATCAAGTGTCTTGCGGACATGCGTGAGGTGTTTCTCTTTTGTTTTTTGAGAATATGATGATATTGTCAAGGTAGCATAATGTATTTGAGATGACATTCAGTGCTTGGTTCATCATGGTGACAAACTTTGCGGGAGTGTTGGTCATCTCAAAGTTCATTACTCTACATTCAAACATCCAAATTGCGTACAGAACACAGTTTTTGGTATGTCCTTTTCTTTTACTTCAACTTGGTTGTAACCTGAGGTGAGGTCAATTTTGGAGAAAAATTTGGCTCCTGAGAGTCTTGCAAACAGATTCTCTATGAGCGGAAGAGGGTATTTATTCTTTACTGTGCTTGCATTTAGTGCTCTGTAGTCAGTTACTAGACGCAGAGTGCCTTCCTTTTTCTTTACAAAAAACACTGCTGCCTCCAAAGGGGATTCTGATGGACATATAAAGCCTTTAGCTAAGTTATTCTCAATATGGGTTTTGAGGGTTTGGGTCTCCATGGGGGAGTCTGTAGAGAAGTGCAGGTTTGGGATGGCTTTACATAAGTCAATGCCATTTTCGACCTCCTTTTAGGGGGTTTTGTCTTCTAGGGTTTCCTTTAATACATGAGTGTATTCATTTAGAAGTGCTGCAAGCTCTGGGACTGAATTTTGGCTTTTTGCATGTTGTTAAATTCTGTGTACCTCATTATATAAAATGTAGTGTATTTGGTTAGATATTCTGAGTTGTTCTGGCTTATGACTTGGACAAAGACTGTGTCCCTCAGAATGAGGTTGTTGGGTTCTTTGAGGATCTTAAAATTGACTCCATTGTGTTTGATAGTCATGGTCTTTTTTTCAACATACACTGGGATTCACTTGGTTAAACCAGTTCATGCCTGCTACAATGTAATAGTTTATGTTGTTCATGACAAGTCCTTCAATTGGACGTTTGAATGCCTTGGAGTTCAATTATGAAGGGAGTTGTTTTGCCTTCAAATAGAACCTTTGATTTGTCTGCCATTCTGGCAAATTTGAAGTTTGATTTGACAACTGGTATCTTGCATTTGATTACAAATGGTTTGCTAACCATGATGTGTTGTTCACCAGATTCAAATAAAATTTTATGCGTATGAAATTTATAAGTGCATGGGTAGAAAAGAAGTTGTGAGCAATCTTTAATTTTTACATTCATAAAGATAGAAGATTATGAGACATGTGGAACGTGCACAGTAAAGTTTGTGCATTGGTACAATTTCTTGTTGGTTTGGGGGGAGACAGGGGCACTTTAGCCTGTTCCCCTTCCTCTTTTCCCTGTTTCTCTGTTTTGAGACCTTTGAGGTCAGAGAATTTGAGGTCATATTAATAGTGTGTTGCTGTTTCAGCATTGTTTACTTTGGCAATGTTTTTCTTCTTGAAACAGGAGTAGGTTGCGCTCTGGCTGTGATTGTTATTGTTTTGATTGGAGTTGCTATTGTTGTGGTTGGTGTTTTGGCGTTTGTTGCCATTGTAATTATTTTTTCCATTGCAGTTGGAGGAGAGGTTGCCGTTGCATGCAGCATATTACATATTTGTGCGTTTTTCTGCGTGCTTGGCTTCCTTGATGAGCGCAGGCATGGAGGTGTTAGCCTCTGGACAAATGAGGGCAGCAAATGAGGGTTTCATTCCGTTGATTAATGAGGCTCTTGTGTGCACGTTGTCAGCTTGTGCTGGTTTTTGGATTTTGCTATGTATCTCTTCAAATTCATTGGCGTAAGCTATGACAGTGGTCTTCTGAGGAAGATTGCTGAGCTGTATTGCAATGTCTTGGAAAGATTTAGTGACACAAAAGTTTTGGGTGATATCAGCTTTAACTCTTTCCAGTTGTCAAGCTGGTTGTCAGTTTGTGAGCCAAACCAAGTGACAAACTAGTTAGCTGCGGCCTTGTAGAGGTGCTTGCTGGCTTCCTGGACTCATTTTTGTGGGAGATGCGGCTGGCACAGAGTTTTGCGGCTGAGTGGTCTAGCCAGTTAAGAATGTTTTGTTTTGTTTTTATCAAAGAACTTGTCAATACCAATGTACTTGGTGCTGGTGATTTTACCTGTGATAGGTGGTTGTGTGTTTGTTTGTGGTTATAGAGGGCAATTGTATTGAATTATCTTGGTGCATGCTTTGGGTATGACCAGTCCTTCAAATATGGTGCATCCACTGGGTATACCTTTGACAATATTTTAGGTGTGGAAGTACATCTTCCAGGTATCCTAAGATGTAGCCTGATTTAGTATCTGAGAAAAGGTGAGTGGGTTCTGTTCAGTCATTTTCTCTTTCATGGGTGTGGTAAAAAAACTGTAGCTTCTACCAGTGATGAGGAGCAACTTTTGGGAAAGCTTCAAATATGGATTTAGAGAAGAAAGAAATCTATTTTATTGGGTAATACTTTAGACTTATATAGCTTGCGCTGTGGCGGGGACTTAAGTCAGATCAAAGATAAGGGAGGTCATTTGTGAGTTGGATTTGGACCGCTGAATACCTGGACAAGTCATGTGATATTAATTTGTTATCATTTCTGGCATTTCAAACTGAATATTGGATTGATACCAAACCAGGAATGGCTGGATGTTAAGTGTACTGGCAACGCCAAAATACCAGTACATCCAGCTCCTCAACACTAACAAGCAAAACAACAGAGCCAACAGCTCCATCCTTGAGACAGAAATTGTACCGTTCAAGAAAATCAAATAATCACTGATAACACCACCAAGGAGGGGGAAGCCCAGGGGAGTGTTTAGGCAAGCCACCCTCTCCCACTTTGCAAGACTTGTACAGGGACCAAGACGTGGACTTAATTACCATGATTGCAGTACCCTCCAGTGATCCTATACAGTTTGCCGCCCAAACTGAAAACAAACTCCTCCCTTATCACTTCTGCTTTTGCAGCTATCAGGGCACAGCACTATTTGACACTAGAGCAGACCAATCTCTTGCTGACAAAAAATTTGCCAACCTCATGAAGCTACCCACGGTTCAAAGTAACATCAAGAGAGTTATCATGGCAGATAACAGGAGCACACCAATCACCAGAGAGGCAAAACCTGTTTGTGCCCAAATAAGAGACATACAGACTACCCTTAGTGGTCTAATCATACCAATCCCCAATTACAATGTTTTAGCTGGTCTGGACTGAATGAGAAAGACCAAACCTCATATTAACTGGGATAGCGCTATTCTCATCATACAACAAGGAGAGGTGCACCACCATGTGTATCCAACCCACCTTGACACACTTATAAGAGACCATGAATTTGTGAAAATTACAGAAACAGAAGGAAAATAGGACCTTAGCAAGATCAATCAGAACACCTACACATATGAGATTATTCATTTTAAAATGTAGAGACCTCACACAGACAAGACCCAATCCAACAACAGCTAATCCAAAATTTTTCTTTGGGTTTCCAAGAAACATTACCAGGACTACCGCCCAATTGGGGCATTCAACATGAAATTTTCCTCAAAGAGAGTGTACCAAAAGCACAACTTATCTACCGCCTAACACCACAAGAAGACAACACGCTAAAGGCCTATCTAGACAAAGCCCTTGAAAAAGGACTCATATGACCTTCTAAATCTTCTTTTGGTGTGGCTGTTTTTTGTAGCAAAGAAAGGTGTAGGACTTTTTCTGATCACAGACTACAGGGCGCTCAACAAGGTTATAATTAAGAACAGGTAAACCCTGCTCCTGATTAATGACCTTTTTGATGCCCTGGGGGTCCCAAGTCTTCACAAAAATTGACTTGACAGCAGGTTACCACCAAATTTGCGTTAAACTAGAGGAGATACCTAAAAAAGATTTCAGAACTAAGTATGAATTGTTTAAATGTGTGGTCCTTAACTTTGGCATGAAAAACGCCCTAAGCACCTTTGTAACCTTTATTAAGGAAGACTTTAAAGAACACATTGTAAAAAGGGCTATTATCTACCTTGATGACATAATCATATACAGTCCAACTAAAGAACAACACTGGAAAGACGTCTGCCTAGTCCTTAACACCCTTCAAGATAACCAGCTCATAGCCAAGCCCTCCAAATTTGATTTATTCTCAACAGAATTCTCATTTTTAGGACACATCATCAGCAAGGACGGAGTAAAGCCAGATCCAGAAAAGATACAAGCCATAACCAATATGCCAGCACTGCTAAATAAGAGTAAGCTTTGTACGTTCCTAGGCATAGTAGCCTATGTTAGGAGATTCATTCCTGACCAGAGCACCTTGAATGCTCCCCTATATTTGATCACAGGCAAGACAACAAAGTTTGTATGGACACCATTGAGGGATCAACACTTTGACATTTAAAAGAACTTAGGGTTACCTCCTCTATTTTGCAATATCCAAATTGTGAAGTAGTGAACAAATTATAAACTGACACCTCCAATTACACAATAGGAGGAGTTCTCCAAAATAAATTACAGAAAAGGATTTCATCCCTATAGCATATGAATCAAGAAAGCTGTCTGACAGTGAGCAAATATACCCAATACATGAGAAAACCCTGATAGCTATTGTACACTGTCTAATGAAGTGACAATGCTACCTGAAAGGTGCACATAAATTCAAAGTGATAACTAACCACAAGTCATTGGTGTTCTTCAAGACTCAACAACATCTATCTAGACAACAAGCTGTATGGATGTCCTCATACAAAGGTACCTCATGATAATTAAATACAAAATATGCAAAAAAAATGCTTACTGCAGATGCCCTATCAAGGCTATACCATAAACATGTTCTATTCACCAATGGGAACCCCAATTGGCCCATGTTAATAATGGGGAATTTCCTAGAGGGGTTCTCACCTAGTACACCAATAATCATCTAAGAGAAAGTCCTCAATAACAAACATCTGTTCAAAAACGTATATGACACTCTACACTGCATACTAACAAGTGGCAATACTGTACCATATGTTTAGTCAAAACAAAAGATTGTCACAATCCTTCAATACCAAAGAGATCTGGAACACACCCATAGTAGGAACTTGCATGAATACCTCAAGAAACGCCACTGGTGGTCCAGCATGCTGGACAACATCAAGAAAGTACTAGACTAGTGCAAAGTCTGTGAAAAGTACGCCCTCTCCAAGGCATTCCCAAATTAGTAATACCAGTGTCAATCACACAACTTTTCAAAGTGTGGTCACTGGATATTGTGGGACTAATGCCTGGCAACAACAAAGGCAAAAAGTACATCATTACAGCTATTGACTATGCAACTAGGTGGCCTGTAGCACAAGCTACAAAAGAACATAAAGGAAATAAAGTAAAACACTTTTTTTAAAAGAGATCATAGTCAAACTTAGAAAACATTAAACCCTGATTACATATAGAGGAACAGAACTCACTGCCATTGACACAAACATCTACCTTGAAAAAAATGAAATAAAGCACACTATTGTCAGCCCCTATCACCCACAAACAAATAGGAGAGTTGAAAGACTGAAAGCTTCCCTTGTAGAGGTAATCAGTAAGCAGTCTGCCAACAATCCAAAAGCCTGGTTTGACATGTTTCAAAATGCACTTATGGTGTGCAGAATACAAGTTAATTGCAATACAGGCAAAAGCCCATAAAACTTGTCTATGGACAAGAACCTGCCATTGTTAGCACTAAATAAGGACCACAATTACCTCTTCCCAAGAAAGTGCCAGAAAACAATGACCCTGATGTACAGCACATAAGGAAAGATCAGGAGGACAAGGAAAAATAAAGGGTTGAGAGAGAAAAATCCATTACAACAGGAATGCTTCCAAGTTGGGGAAAAGACCTGGGTTAATAACCACAACATTCACAAATTGGAACCAGGATTAAGAGGACCAGTAATTGTCATGGAAGTCAAACCAAACAATACCTACTTCATCAAAGAAGTTGATGCCCGTAACAGTTTGAAACATATGCACCATGACCAACTCTGCCTATGAAAAGCAAGAACAGCACAATGTAACTTTTGACTTCCTGTACCCAATGCAAATCTGGATCAATACCAAGCCCAAATCCCCAACACTATCAAGAAAATTCCCAAGGTTCTACCTTCCAGCACCCCAGGGGGAGATGTCACAACATCTTTTATTACTCCCTCCCAGGAAAGCAATTCCCTTAGTGACTCTCCAGATGATTTCCCAACTAATCATTAAGTTGGTGGCACTCTTATCATTTGCCCATCTATTACAGGGATCAACCCTTTTGATTCCTAAGAAAAACACTACTTGGAAAAGCCTCATAACTACCATGATGTGCATGGACAACCTGCGGCTCCTATGATACTATATAATACTATAAACTCATATCCAATAAAGTATTATTCTCTTCTTAATTTTCCTCTTTAGCTTATTTTGTTATACTTCTCAGAAGAATATCCTCAACAAATGTATTTCAGAGCGTATATATGATAAGATAGATTATTTTTTATCAGTGTTAAAAAAGTAACTGTCTCAAAGCCCCAGGTGGGAATCAAACCCGCGCCTAGCTGCCAGACAGGGCAAGTGGGCGCGGGGGATTTGCCCACACCTTTATTTGCTTTGAAAAGCAAAAATCTAGGTGCAGGAACCATCCCTGCTCTGGTGGCAGCTGTGGGGCCCATAATGGGCCCCAAAAGCTACGCCCAAGCCTTGGTGGGTTTTAATGGGCCTGGGCAGGCTAATTTTAGCTGCCCAGTGTTACAACCAAGTTTCCAGCCTTGCCTGCTAATGTATCTTACAATACACAGGGGGCGCTCAATGAGTTGCCCCTTGATGTATCTAACGTTATGAGTTAATCTGATGACAATGTCAAATGGCAGGCACTTCATCCTAATTAAGAGTGTTGCCAATTTGACCTGCTGATCCCCGCACAAGTTATTCCTTGGCTCCAAACCCTACATGGAACTTCCCACTATGCCACCCCCTTGTGGCCTTGTGGCTTTCCCCATATAGTATATTAATCACAATATTCTACAATAAACAGTATATTATTCTTATTATTCTGTCCTTTCTGTTGGACTGTTGTCTTCCCCAATTCAAATACTGAACCCTCATAGATTCAGTTGCAACAGTGGTAGAAGCAGTAGGCTCACAACCTACCTAAAACAAAATCCCCCTAAGTAAGGACAGAGTACGGGCTGTATGGCTACTCCCCATCAAGAGACCTTCCTGCCAATTCCCAAGGGGGACATCCCCAACAGGTATGTTATTTACCAAGACCATCTAGTTCTTACAAGTGTGTATAATTGGCTCTGCCTTAGACAGCGTCACCCCTCCCCAGTCAGACCTTTCACAGCACATGCTCAATCTTTAGCTGGAATCCTTTGCAAGTGGGGTCAAAGGAACCAACATTGTCAGTTGACTTCAATCCACTGAAACCAGCCTCTGTATCTTTCAGTTTCACAAGCCCATGTGGGTTGCCACTGTGTCTGGGCGCCTCACGGGGCCTGCCGCTGTGTGGTTTACCAACTGGGCCAGCCAAAAAATTGATGTCACCTGGGCAGCATTCTGGGACGCCGTGTAGTCTTGCCACAGCAAAACCTTCTCGCCTATTGTGGTGAGAACTCCTCTTCTAGCTATTAAACAGACTAGATCTGTTCCTGAGTATCTTGCGGCCTGGAAACAAGCTCTTGCTGCTGCCCCTGAAGCCGTAACCAACAGAAACACCATGCTTCTGACCCTGATAATCAATGGGCTCAAGCCCCATATCTGTAAGTGGGTCCCTGTAGGTTGTTGCATCTCCATTGATGACTGTTACAAGGCCATTGTGGAGGCCAACAATCAGGCTTTGATGGGCTTCTTCCGTACAAATGATGCTCCACCTCAACCTTGTTCAACATCTGGCAGTGGCCACAACCAAGTGGGCTGCCGCCAGCCTTGCCAGTAGGAAAATGGGATCAAACACCCCCGCAAGATGGAACTCCAGCTAGCACAAATTGAGGACCAGGGAAAATCCTGGGGGTTGTAGCTACAAGAGGTTCTACAACCTCACTTGACCCTTCCTCTCAATCTCTGCTTGCAAAGAATTCCTGTGACTACACTGTACACAAAGCTGAACCCCTTGACGTTTTCCAGGCTCATAGTGAAAACCCTGTGCTTCAAGCAAACCACTCTCCAAATAAAGTAACTTGCTTGGCCTATCCCCTTTTTTATGGGAACACCCACAAACTACTGGTAGATACTGGGGCCAATCACACTATGGTTGACCAGATGTTTGCTGATTTGCAACAATTAGACCACATGCCAAGCAGATTCAAGGCAGGACAAGTAGCTGACTCCCGTAGAGTGGCAATTACCCATGAGACAGTCCCCTTCTCTGTGAGAATGGAGAACACCTAGGTTAAGCTCTCTGGGCCAATCATGGCAGGGCTAAGCCACAACGTAATTGCTGGCCTTGACTGGCTTTGTCACAATTGTCCCTACATCAACTGGGATTCATCTGTTATCTCCCTCAATAGAAATGGGGTGGGTTTTCAGATCTATCCTGTTGAAATGAGCAAGCTACTTCACAATACTGTGTTTGTTTGAATAACAGAGACAGGCTTGCACAATTTCAAGGGGAAAACTAGACTTTAATCAATGCTCAGTCAAATTTATCCTCACTAAACCATCTGCAGCCCCTCCCTTGACCACTTCACCCCCACCAGCACTTGCCACACTCCTTGAGGAGTATAAGGACGTCTTCAGCAAAACACTGGACCAAATACCTCCTCCCCAAGAAATTCAGCATGCTGTACAACTCCAAGGGTTTTTAACTAAAGCATGTCCCTTATATTGTCTTACACCAAAATAGGATGAGACCCTCTGCCAGCACCTTGTGGATGCGCTTGACAAGGGCTTCATTTGCTTCTTGCTCTCTCCATACGGGGCGTCTGTCTTCTTTGTAGCCAAGAAAGATGGGTCCCTTTGCCTGGTCACATATTACAGCGCCTTAAATGAGGTAACTGTTAAGAATAAGTACCCCCTGCTGTTAATTGACAGCCTGTTTGATACACTTGTGGGCTCAAAGGTCTTTAGCAAGATTGATTTCACCACAGGGTACAACCAGGTCCACATTGCACCAGAGGACAAGGCAAAAACTGCCTTCTGCACATGCTACAGGCCGTTTGAGTTGGGTCATGGACTTTGGAATTACCAACACTCCTTTCACCTTTGCCATGTTGATGAACAAAGCATTTGAGGATTTCTATTTGGAAATGTGTCATTGTGTACTTTTACAACATTATTGTCTTCAGTCAAGATCAAACCACGCACCTCCAACACCTCTGTGCTGTCCTTGACACCCTTCAAAAAAATCAGCTAAAAGCTAAACCCTCCAAATGCAAGTTCCTCAAGTCAGAGCTGCTGTTTCTTGGGCACATCATCTCTGCCCAAGGGATAAGGCCCAACCCTGCCAAAATCAAGGCAATCACTAGCATGCCGCCCCCACTGATGTGGGCCAGGTGTGTACCTTCTTAGGCATGATTGCCTATGTGCGCAAGTTCATTCCCAATTGTGGGGAGCTAAATGCACCTCTCATCAAGCTCTTTAACACCAAACAGTGCTTTTATTAGATCCCTTTCAGAGATCAAGACTTTGAGACGTTGAAGCAGAGGCTTACAACTGCACCTGTATTGCAGTTCCTCAATTGGAACCACCAGTACAAACTCAAGACTGACACTTCTGACAGAGCCATAGGGGGCGTGCTGCAGGTAGAAACTGACAATGGCGTCTTCCTTCCTGTGGCATGTGAGTCCAGGAAGCTCACCAACTCAGAAAAATGTTATCTCATTCATTATAAAGAATTAGCGGCAATTGTGCACTGTGTTGAGAAATGGCGCTGTTACCTTGAATGGACTACCTTTCCACCCTGCGTCCTGACAGATCATAAGTCACTCCAGTACTTCAACACACAGTCCTCTTGACACGCTGCCAAGCAGGCTGGGTTGAGTGTCTATCCCCTTACCAGTTGTGCATTGAGTACAAGCCTGAAAAGGAACTTGTCACAGCTGACGCGCTTTCACAACTCTACGTGGCGTCCATCACTGGGGAAAATGGCTTGGACCCATATTGGCCCATGCTCTACCTCTGCCCTGAGGCAACTTGCTACAAGGGCCTTAATTTGGTCACCATCTCCAAGTTGAAGGACAACAAAAGTAAGTTCACCACTGATGCGGGTAACATCTGCCACTAGCAGAGACAGATGAAAAGACGCCTTACATTCCCACCACACAACAAGGGGACACAATATTGCACTATCACCAAACCCTGGGTCACATAAGAGGGCGTAACCTCTTTGAGATCATGAAACAGAAGGTTTGGTGGCCGTGCATGCGTCAAGAAATCTTGGACCTCCTCAAAACTTGCGTGTTATGCAAAAAGAACACGTCCAAACCTGCACCCCCAAAGTCTGTCCTGCCCATCAAAGCCATTAAACCCTTCAAAAAGTGGGCCCTTGATGTTGTTAGGCCCCTCCCTGAATAAAGACTGGGGAAGAAATACATCATAACTGCCATTGACTACTTCACTTGTTGGCCAGTGGCCTGGGTAACAACTAACCACACCGCCACCACCATCACCTGCTTCATTGGCAAGAAAATTGTGGCCCTCTTTGGGCGGCCCAAATGCCTCATCACAGATGGTGGTCCCAAACTTGTTGGGCATGTCATGAAGGCGTACTGCGCCAAGAATGCACTCTAACGGATAGTCACAACCCCCTACCATCCACAAGCCAATGGGCGCATAGAGCGGTTAAATGGCTCACTGGTTCAACTGATTGCCAAGCTCTCACAGGAACACCCCAATACTGCATGGAATTAAAACTTGCCCACTGCCCTACTCATCTTACAAGCAATAATCAACAGGGGCACAGGGTTCATCCCCAGCGCCTTGGCCTTTGAGACACCTGATGGCCTACCAGGAGTTGAACAGGGAAAGCTATGATCTACAGTCCCCAAGAAGCTCCCTAGCAACAACTCCATCCCTGAACCAATGGCGTGCCAAAGCCTGAGAAACCAAGCACAAAAAAATTAAAGGAAGGATGAAGCACCTTGAGGCAATATACACTGTAGGCGTGAGAGAGGAGGGGCTAAACTAACTAAGTTTGGCTCCCATCCTGGCAAAGCAAACCACCAGGATGCCGCCCAGTGAAGAACTGGAACGGCTGCTCAAAGGGGGAGACCATAGGGAGGACACGGGGACAGCTGAGGGAAGTATGCATTCAATCCCATCAGCATCAGTCCGGCAAGCAATCAGGGGGCACAGTTGGGAGCAAGAGGAGGCGCCTTGGGGGCCTGGAGAGGCACCAAGTTGCTCTTCTCTGGACTGAGAATGGGGTCCATTGACACTTCCTTGCCTGCAGGAGCGGACTGGGTGTAATCAACGTCATTCAGATCCAGGTCATTGCAAGTCAAACTCTTTACCACAGCCTCCCCAGAGAACAGAAGACCACTTGAGAAATCCAAGAGGCTGGAAGGGTTATCACTCACAAGCTGAGCAGAAGAGGTGATTTTAGACCACAGGTCTGCAAGGTCAACCACAGAAGTAACAGAAATGGGGCCAAGGAAAAAATAAAAAATTTAAAGACTGGGGGTATCATGGTTGCAATCTCCTCAAAATTTGGAGAAGATTGACAAAGTTTTTAAAGTTGCAAGCAATAAAAAAGTTCAACAAGGGCAACCACAAGCAGGAGGGCAAAAGAAGCAACAGAGTGGGTTTGGAGAGTTTGGGCGTAGTCTCAGGTGTCTTGAACTTCACAAAAAGCAAAAGCAGGTTTGAAAACAATAAATTTAAAGAAAATTCAAGATAATAATAGGTATTAATTTTAAATTAAATAGAATTTTAGGTTCAAGTGCTGCTTTCAAAAGCAAAAGCAAAAGCAAAAGGAAGCAACAACTATGCACTGAGACTTCTTCAGAAGGCTCCAGAAGAGTTCCAGGTTCAAAACAGGAGGGTATAAGGTAAGAGTTGAGAAAAAACTAACACTTTAATCTTTAGATTGTAGAAACTCCAAACAAGGGTTTAAATCAAAATAAAATTTAAAAGTATGTGCAACAAAACCAAACTTTTAATCAAAATAGACAATAGAAAAGCAGGGGACTGAAAGTTCCCTTGCTGTGTAAAAAGAAGAGTGTGCTGCAAGGGAAGGGGTCACATGACTACAGGTCTTGGATCTGATTGGTTGGGGGAGAAATTTTGCAGGTCAGGGCCAGGGCACTGTAGGGTTTCATCTTAATTTCCGCAGTACTGCCTGATTGACTGAAGGGGCTTTCAGGAACTTGGAATTCACTTGAGCTTTTGGGTGTCAATGTGGTAACACACAATTGGTTGGACCTGATATTTTTTAAAAGTGGGCAAGACCAGGCCAGCAAGTAGTCCAAATTAATTGATGTTTCTTCCCAGGAGGGAAAAACCAGAGCCGGGGGTCTGCAGGGTAGGCCAGAACAAATCTCTTGTTGACAATATGAGCTAAATCTCCTAGAGAGTTAAGGGGCTTGGCTGTAATTTTTGGGCCTTTTTTTGGTACAGTGGGGAAAAACGGTTCCCCCTGGCCAAAGGTGGCAGTGAATTTACATTATTTTTTCCTCTTTCCTGAGTTTGTATGCCTCCCTGGGAAAGCGTAGCCACTGAAAATTTCTTATGCGCCTTGGGGATCTTTAGCGCCAAGAGAGACTTAGGGGGACCAAGTGCCAAGGGATTATCCTTGTGAAATTCCTGAATCAGTTCCCAACAATTGCCACAATTGGACAAGCTTACCCAGCTGTTATTGTAGGAGGGGTAACATTTCCATTTGACGCAATACTGCAGAGACTTTCTAATCTGGCGGGATGCCACCACTGCCTCCACCTCATATTCAGGGGTGCCATCAACCACAATGGGCTCAGGGGTGTCTGGGAGGTGTCCTTCAAATGGGGAGAGTCAACAAGCATTAATGGTATTGTGGATGTGGTATGAGGGGGGAAGTTCCAGCACATAAGCTCCATTGCCTTTGTTTTCCAACACTTTGAACGGCCCTAAGTGTTTCGGGGCAAATTTCCACAAGGGAACTTTCATGTGGATGTTGGAGGAGTACAGCATGACAAGGGAGCCTAATGGGTAGTCTGGGGCTGGACGTCAATTCTTGTCTGCTGACTTCTTGTAAGACACTATGGATTTGGCCAATATCTTTTGTACTTTGGCATGGAGGGCTTTTAGGTGAGCAGCCATGTCTGCTGCGGCTGGGACGTGGGATGGCAAAGACAGGCTGATAGAGAAAGCAGGTGATAAGCCTAAAGAAGCCTGGAAAGGGGATACTCCTGTGGAGGCATGCACAGTATTGTTGTAGGCAAACTGGGCTAGAGGGAGATTGTCAAACCAAGAGTTCATAGAAGCATTGGCATAACAGCATAGGTGCTGCTCCATAGTCTGGTTGACCCTCTCTGTTTGCCCATCTGACTGGGAGTGGAAGGAGGTGGACCTGCATGGCTTAATGTTCAGGATCCCCAGAAGCAACTCCCAGAAAATGGAGGTAAACTGGGGACCACAGTCACTGATGATCTCCTGAGGTAGGCTAAAGTTAGTGAAAATGTGTTTCATGAACAGGTTTTCCATCCCCACTGAGTCCAGCGTGGTTAGGCACGGGATGAAGACCAAGTATTTAGTGAATCATTCAACTATCACCATGATGGAGTCAAACCCTTCTACAAGGGGAGAGCCACCACAAAGTCAACTGAGATGGACAACCATGGGTCTTGAGACTGCTGTAGGGGTGGAGAAGACCATTGTTCCCTGAACAATCTGGTTTAGAGCAGGTACAAGTAACACACTTCTTAATTAAGGGACCTACTTCTTTGGTTATCCTAACCCAGCTGTAAGTGCGCCTGATGAGTTCAAGCAACTTCTTTGTGCCAGGATGTCCAAACAGGGGAGGATCATGATGTTCTGTCATGACACGTAGCTGCAAGTCCTTTGGAACCCATACTTTGTTGTTTTGGTAAATTATCCCATCCTTAAGGGTATAGGGACCTTTAGACTCAGAGAAAGGGGACAGCTTTGCGCAGATGGCCTGGCTGTCTGGTGAGGAGTGCTGGGCCACCAGGACGTCATGTAAGAGCGTGTTGGGGAGGGCAAGGGATGGAGCTGCCTCAGATGAGGGAGCCAGACCAATGGCCAGGAGCTGGGGATTGACAACTGGTGACACAGCTGGGGTATGAGGGGGAGGGGGCTGGGCTCTGGGAGGATCAGGGACTCCAGGATGACAGTGACCTGAGGGTTCTTGTTACCCCTCACTGGGTACATTACAGGATTACAACTCAGCAGGTCAGGGAGGATATTGAGCTCCCCTTTAACAAACTTGTACTTGAACTTGTAACCCGAGAGTGTCTGCATGACACGTGCTTGGCAAGGAAGTAACTTCTGGGGCTTGCAAAAGTAACAGAGGGCTTTATGGTCTGTACAAACCACAAACTTGTGTTGGGCACCCTGCAAGTGATGTCTCCAATGAGTGATGGCGTCCACTACAGCCTGTAGCTCCTTGTCAAACACCGCCCAGGAACACTTGTTGGGGGCAAACTTCCTGGAGAAGTAAGCAACTGGGAGCTCCTGACCATTGTGCTCTTGGAGAAGAACCTCCCCAGCAGCCATGTTAGAGGCGGCACAAGCCACAATGAACTGTTTGGTTGTGCTGGCATGGCGCAGCACTGGGGTGGAGACAAAGACCCATTTGATGGCTTCAAAGGCCTCATGACATGCTGGAGTCCACACAAAGGAGGCGTTCTTACCAGCCAGAGAGTGCAGAGGGGCAGCAAGCTCAGAGATGGCAGGGGAGAACTTTTTAAGGAATATCACTGTATCAAGAAAGCAACACAACTCCTTCTGATTCTGTGGAGTAGCCCACTTGAGGAGAGCCTTAGCTTTGTCTGGGGAGACTGCATGCCCATTCTTTAGAACCAAGTTGCCCAAGAAAGTAACCTCTGACTTGAAAAACTTGCAATTGCTGGGTTTAATAAACAGCCTGGCTTTGTGTATAGCTGCCACCACAGCCACCAAGTCCTTTGTGTGCTGCTCAGGGATGGGGGAGTGGATTAGTATATCATCAATGTACGCCAAAGCACAGGAAAAGCAAAGGTCCCCCAAGGCATCCTCAATGACACGCTGGAAGATTGCGGGAGCATTCTTCAAGCCAAAAGGCATGACCTTGAATTGGAAGCACCCACGCCAAGTTTTGATGGCTGTAAGCCACTTGTCCCCCTCTGCCACGTGAACCTGGTTAAATGTGTTAACAAGATCCAGTTTGAAAAGACACAAGACTTGGAAATGGACTGGGCAATTGAGGCTTCCAAGGGAAGGGGGTAACAGTCCGGAACAGTGACGTTGTTGAGGAGGGTATAACCAACTCACAGCCAAAGGGACCCATCCAATTTCTTAGCAAATACCACCAGGGAGCTAACCAAGGAAAAATAATTGACTATTCACCCTTTTGCCAGTATATTGTCCAACCACGACCCAGTGTCTTATCCTCTAATTCAGAAAGAGGGTACATTGGGGCATCAATTTTTACAAGGCTGAATGTTGTCTTAAAGGTAAGATTGTGGTGAGAGTGTGGAGGGAGGGCGCGGGACAGGTTAGAGCAAAGGCGTCCTTGAAGGGAGCTAGGATGGCTGGAAGAGAAAAGGGCTTGGGAGGGGAGACCAGGGTTGCTGCAAGGGACAAGCATGACTCAGGCAGTTCCCACCCCAAGGGGAGGAGGGGGAAGGAGCCCAGGTATCCCTCCAGCAAGAAGTGAATCTTGTTGGTGAGGCATTCAATCTGCACCAGGTGACTCCGCCACCACCCACAATTACGGGATACAGGAGGTCCTCCACAGCAGAGAATTTACTCACAAACATGTGTGGGCCTGTACAGTGACTAAGTGGTTTAATGAGGGGATAGCTGAGAACCAGTACCTTGCTAGCAGCAATAAGGATCTGAGGAGGAAGCAAGGACAAATCCAAGGACTGAGCTAGTGCCAGGTCCATAAAGTTGCCTGCAGCACCTGTGTCCAGCAAAACTGTAGCCTTAGCCTGACGGGATTTGGTAAAAAAGGTTGCAGTAGAAAGGAAATAAGAAAGATCTTCTTTATTCTGCAGGGTCAGAATGGATGCAGCGGGGTTTAAGGAAGAAACCTCAGGGATGGCAGCCAAGGCTGCAAAGACAGTGAGGGATCCTGTAGAGGTGGGCCAGTTGGGAGCCTGGCGGGCGCGGCACATCACATTGATGGCAGGCGTCTTGGAAGGCTTGGACACAGGGGGGTTGGCCTGGGTGGGCTTAGAGACCTGGAGGTGGGCCAGCACACCAGACTTGGGCTGGTAGGCTGGCTTGGCTCCAAGATTGTGGGCCAACACAAAGGCCTTCTTGAGGGAGGTAGGAGCTGGGTCCCATGCACTCTTGTTGGCTGAAGCAGCATCCAAGGAGTTGCAGAACATGGCCACCACCATCTTGGTTGGAATGTCCAGGGAGGCATCCTTCACTGCAAAACACTTGACATGGGAGGCAAGGTCAGGGGTGAGGCCTTTGGAGCAAAGAGTCTCAAATATAATTAAGGCCTTGGAGCCTGGAGCAGCCACCACCAAAAAAACAGTATGAGGAGGGAAGAAGAATCCCCAAGCTCTTGGATTTGGCGGAGGAGAGTGTGCACCCAAAGGCGGTTGTCCCTGTCAAGGGCATCTAAGAGGGCCACTGATCTCTGGGCGTTGGAGATGAGAGTGTCTGCGGACACAGAGTCCGCAGAAAAGCAAAGCTGCAGCTCCCTAAGGGCATCTAAGACCTTTTCACAGACAGCCACAGAAGGAGAGGTGCAGGGTGACACCAGGGTGATGTTCACCGCTGATGCAGCCAAAGAAGCTATAGATGGGGAAGAAGACTTCTTGGTGAGACACAATTTGAAGGAAGACAGAAGTGACCATGCATCCCAAACCAAGAGAAATCCAGCAAGGAGTGATCCCAAGCTAGCACAGATGAGGGCAAGAAGTAGATTCCACACCCAGTAGCAGAAGGCTTCAAAGGCAGAAGAAACGGGCTTGTCTATTATGTGAGAGAGGGGGGCTAAACTAACTAAGTTTGGCTCCCATCCCAGCAAAGCAAACCAGCAGGATGCCACCCAGTGGAGAACTTGAATGGCCGCTCAAAGGGGGGACCACAGGGAGGACACAAGGGACAGCTGAGGGAAGTATGCATTCAACCCCATCAGCATCAGTCTGGCAAGCAACCAGGGGGTACGGTTGGGAACAAGAGGAGGTGCCTTGGGGGCCTGGAGAGGCACCAAGTTGCTCTTATCTGGACTGAGAATGGGAGCCATTGACACTTCCTTGCCTGCAGGAGTGGACTGAGTATAATCAGCGTCATTCAGATCCAGGTCATTGCAAGTCAAACTCTTTACCACAGCCTCTCCAGAGAACAGGAGACCACTTGGGAGATCCAAGAGGCTGGAAGGGTTATCACCCACAAGCCAAGCAGAAGAGGTGATTTTAGACCACAAGTCTGGCAAGGTCAACCACAGAAGTAACAGAAACAGGGCCAAAGAAAAAAAAATTTAAAGACTGGGAGTATCATGGTTGCAATCCTCAAAATTTGGAGAAGATTGACAAAGTTTTTAAAATTGCAAGCAATAAAAAAAGTTCAACAAGGCAACCACAAGCAGGAGGGCAAAAGAAGCAACAGAGTGGGTTTGGAGAGTTTGGGCGTAGTCTCAGGTGTCTTGAACTTCACAAAAAGCAAAAGCAGGTTTGAAAACAATAAATTTAAAGAAAATTCAAGATAATAATAGGTATTAATTTTAAATTAAATAGAATTTTAGGTTCAAGTGCTGCTTTCAAAAGCAAAAGCAAAAGGAAGCAACAACTATGCACTGAGACTTCTTCAGAAGACTCCAGAAGAGTTCCAGGTTCAAAACAAGAGGGTATAAGGTAAGCGTTGAGAAAAAACTAACACTTTAATCTTTAGATTGTAGAAACTCCAAACAAGGGTTTAAATCAAAATAAAATTTAAAAGTATGTGCAACAAAACCAAACTTTTAATCAAAATGGATAATAGAAAAGCAGGGGACTGAAAGTTCCCTTGCTGTGTAAAAAGGAGAGTGTGCTGCAAGGGAAGGGGTCACATGACTACAGGTCTTGGATCTGATTGGTTGGGGGAGAAATTTTGCAGGTCAGGGCCAGGGCACTGTAGGGTTTCATCTTAATTTCCGCAGTACTGCCTGATTGACTGAAGGGGCTTTCAGGAACTTGGAATTCACTTGAGCTTTTGGGTGTCAATGTGGCAACACACAATTGGTTGGACATGATAGTTTTTAAAAGTGGGCAAAACCAGGCCAGTAAGTAGTCCAAATTAATTGATGTTTCTTCCCAGGAGGGAGAATCCAGAGCCAGGGGGTCTGCAGGGTAGGCCAGAAAAAATATCTTGTTGACAATATGAGCTAAATCTCCTAGAGAGTTAAGGGGCTTGGCTGTAATTTTTGGGCCTTTTTTGGTACGGTGGGGAAAAACAGTTTTCCTCCGGCTAAAGGTGGCAGTGAATTTACAGTAGGTGACCCTGTCTACACCCTCAATCCCAATTAAGCCAAATTAGAACCTAACCACCTGGGGCCCTTCAAGATAGCTGCAGTCTATGACAATCACACCTATAAACTTGAAGATGTTCAAGGGAACACCAAGAAGCTCCACCACAATTGTTTGTGCCCCTGCTGCACCATCCCCACACAAAGGTTGTTTGTGTGAACCTTCCCAGATCTTCTGCAGACTCTGATCCTGGTGTCTGACAACAAGCAGGGGGCAAGGGGGTGTTGCAACCAAGTTTCCAGACTTGCCTGCTAATGTATCTTACAATACACAGGGGCGCTCAATGAGTTGCCCCTTGACATATCTAACGGCATGAATCAATCTGATGGCAATATTAAATTATGGGCACTTCATCCTAATTAGGAGTGCTACCAATTTGACCTGCTGATCCCGCACAAGTTATTCCTTGGCTTTTAACCTTACATGAAACATCCCACTATACCACCCCCTTGTGGCCTTGTGGCTTTCCCCATATGGTATATTAATCACAATATTCTACAATAAACAATACCTTATTCTATTCATTCTTGTTCTTTTTATTGGACTGTTGTCTTCCCCAATTCAAATACTAAACCCTCATTGGTTCAGTTGCAACACCAGTAAACCCAGTCCAGGCCTACCCTTCATTTAGTAATTTGGGGTTCCCAATTGGGAACAACTTTTTTAATCAAGTTCTTTCACATCAAAAATGCCTATCATGCCAGTCCAAAAATGGTGATCAAATTGGGAAAACCCCCATGACTCCTGAAGCCAAACCTTCCAGAACCAATGACCAGCCAGGCCAAGATGGGTCATTAAAAAGCCAAGCAACTGTTCCTGAAGACCCCAAAAATGACCATGAAGCAGCCAACCAAACAACAGAACCTGAGGTGCAAAGCCTTGCCACACAGATAGTACCAGAAGAATGCCCAGAGGCACTTGCATGTGAGTAAGTATATAAATCAGAAGCACCTGAAAAAGTTCTGTATTGTCATCCTTACCAATAAAGTTTTTATAATCCTTTGGTTCACTAATCTGTTCCCATACTTATTTTTGATATTCTTCCATTTGCAAACTCCAAAGCGTCAGTACCCATCCTCAGGGATAGATAGCCAGACTCCAGTTGACAAAACAGAAGCGTTTGATTACTACTGCCCACCCAATGCTCCATTTGGCACTGTGCATTTCACTGAGTATCCCCAAAGCCCTGATCACAAACCCTGGACCTTGGAGGACTTGCAGTGGTACACCTTCCCAAACGCCCCTAAGGAACCCTACCAAATTGTCTGTGACAGCAGAGAAATCACTATATACCCATTGATCTTCAATGGGAAATACAACAATCCTGCTGCTTACCTGGTCCCCATTGAACCACCCCCCAACAACCAAACTGACCATCTCAACCCCACCCACTTCTGATGCCACTGGCCAGAGTAGGAAATTTCTGGGAGTGCTTTACCTGGCGCTCACAGGATTGATTGACTCTGCTTTGCCAGCAGCCAGGCCCTGGGCTGTGGCTTGTAAGGCCATTTCTTACCTGTTAAAGTTAGGTCCCATCATCTGGTGGGCCATGCCAGTACCTGCTTTGACTCCTCTCTCACCTTCTGGAGCTCCACAGTACTCCTGGTATCCTGACAATCAGATTATTTTAGTATATGTTTATATATTGTAAATTTAATGTTTTTGTAGTGTCAAGTATATACTTCTTGGAAGTATAATAAACAAGATAAAAGGGAAAATTAAGAAGAGAATGATACTTTATTGGATATGAATATGGGATGATATATAGTATCATGGGAAGCCACATCTGTCCATGTACGTCATAGAAGTCATGGGTCTTATCTGAGTAATGTTCCTCTTAAGTCACAAGGCTTATTCAAGTTGTGTTCTGCTTAAAATCTGGATTGTTTGATCCCTGTAATAGATGGTCAAATAATAGTAGTGCCACCAACTTAATGATTAGTTGGGGAATCATTTGGCAACTCACTCGGGGAATTAATTTCCCAAGAGGGAGTAATCAAAGATGTTCAACAGTAGCACTAAAATCTAGCACAAATTTTTAAAAGAAAACTACAAGTGCCACAGACCAACCAATAAGAATTTGCATTAATTTTGCTGTTGTCTTTGATGATCAGCTCAGATAAGACATGCCTCTGTTATTGCCGCCAGTTTAACTTAGTAAATTAAGCCTATTGAAAATAAAACCAGGCTTTTTTCCAATTGCCATGCAAACTTGTGGTCAATCTAGCACCCTAACACTGTCTTCTCTGGTTATAGATTGGCCACAAGTTGGTGTGCCAATTTGCAAACAAAGGCAGGTTTTATTTTCAACAGGCTTATTTTGCTAAGTTAAACTGGGCACAATAACAAAGATGTGTCTTTTCTGAGCCAAGCACCAAAGATAATGGAACACTAATGCCAATTCTGATTGGCTGGTCCATAGCACTTGTAGTTTTTTAATTCACTTTATTATAGCGCTAAAAACATTAAATTTATAATAGAAATAAATAGAATTAATAAATATTAAAGCAGCTAAATTTATCTTGTAGAATTATTAAAATCAATTAGTACTGTTAATAAATGTAAATATATTTTATTACAATAAAAATACATACTAGTTAAACCAATATATATATTATAATTAAAAATTGTTTTATGGGTGAGGTTTATTTGGAAAAATGTGGGTGTGGAGGGGGCAAACTAGTTGGAGGTTTGTGTTATGGGAGAGAACATGATTGTCTAGGGGGATGAGTTCTAGTCAACTGGGAGGGTTGGCTGGGAGCTGTGGCAGCTGGAGGTCCTATGGGTGTGTTGTGTCTTGATTAGTTTTAAGGAATTGTTGGTACATGATATCATACTCACAATCAGTGAGAACGTTGATTGGCTTGTACCCTGGGGACTTGCAAGGGGCAGCTGTGGATCCTTTGATAATTGGCTATTACCATGGGCGTTCAGAGCCATTTTGGTGAACATATCAGCAACCTTTTGATGGGAGAAAAGCAAATTATTGTTGTAGGCTGAACTATCCACCTGGTTGAAGGTCTTGGGGTTTTACTTTTTGAGGCCACTTCAGCAAACTCCATTTGGTGGTTCAGGAAAATCCTAAATTTAGAATTGTCCAAGCTTCAGATAGCAAGCAGGTCAGAGAGAAATTTGCTGTACCAGTACCCACTGGTGTAACTAGATGTGGTTTGGTAAAATAAAATCTCTTTTGGGGAAGCTTCTAGAAATACACCAATGACAGTGCCCTCTGTTCCCTTTTTTACCCTCAGGGGTGTTTTTTACCCAAAATTACATAATACTGGGCTTATAATGACAATTTATAATAGGCTATAAAAATGATATTCTTCAAAATGCTTGACAGGCAGCAGGTAATTGTGGCACCAATAATTGGGTTGTGTGGCAAATCAGAGCCACCATTCAACTCATCATCTGGCCAATCTGTCATAACCAGAACACTGAAAGCAAGCCCATGCATCCAGAGCTGTGCAGTGCGGCAGGCAATGAATATACTGTGGAGCCAAGTAGGCAACAGCCCTCAGTCATCTGGAGGTAAGAGTCCTGCTGGAAAAGGTCAAGCATGATATGATAGGCATCCTTGGTCTGGGAGTTTACCTGTTTTTTTGGATTCTTGGTCAGCTTTTCACTGCCTTTTTCATTAGGGCTCAGAATTAACATCTTACCACTGCCTCAGTGAATTGTAGAAAGATGATAATTTTGGCAAATTTTATACCACTCTGTTTTAGGCTCATTATCTCCTCAATAATCTCATTGGTTACTGTTGTTTCTTGGGAGGCACACTTATCATAATGACACCCAGATTAGGTTCAGCTCAATTTGATTAGCTTGAATTACAGGGAAATGATTGAAATGAGGTGGAAGAAGCCACATTTGCTTGGATTTCTACATATGGCACAGGCTGAGGTTGGGCCTGGCCTTGGGGTTCAACATACTGGATGTTGTAAAAACCACCCAGTGCTGGTCTGATGTCACATACAACTTGACCTCCTTGCAGCTTAAGTTGAATTGGATATAGACAGAACCATAGTGATTGCACTCACTTAATCAGCATTCTGAGCTTGGAGTTGCTCTTGGTACTGCTCCTCAACAATATCAAAGTTTTTGTCACTAGTGAAACCATTTT